>PVKS010005030.1:0-88213 GCA_004027875.1 Aplodontia rufa
TTGGGCACTGGGCACTAGATGGGCATGGTCCTGGGACACTGGGCACCAGGTGGGCAGGACCTAGGACACTGGGCACTAAGTGGGCAGGGTTCTGGGGCACTGGGCACTAGATGGGCAGGGCCTGGGGGCACTTGGCCCTGGGTGGGCATGTGGAGCTGTTTCTGCAAGGCATGGGCCTGGGCACAGCAGGGGTCTCCCTGGACTCTCACAGGCTGGGTGCAGACAGTCAGGTGAAGCAGGTGCCCATGGCAAGGGGCCACTCACCCTGCCTCCTTTCAGCCCGGCGAGTCCTGGTCAGAGCCTGGGGACCCCTGTGTGACCCACCAGTGTGAGAAACATGAAGATGGGCTTGTGGTGGTGACCGTGAGAAAGCAATGTCCCTCGCTCAGCTGTGCACGGGTGAGCTGGCCTCCCCACCCCCACCGCAGCGGGCCTGGGGTTATGCGAGGTCCTGTGGGGTTTGGGGGCCCTGCAGCCTGAGCCTGGTCTGCATCTCCACACCCCATTTCTGGGTGGGCCCTGAGCAGCCTCCCTGGCACTAACTGCGGTCCCTTATTGGCACAGGACCAGGCCACACTGAGCCCAGATGGCTGCTGCCTCCAGTGTCCACCCATTGGTAAGAGGGCGTGTGTGCAGCAGGCCTGGCCCAGCCCAGGGGATCCAGGAGGCAATGGGCAGGTGTGGAGGCCAGGCCTCACCCCTCTCTGTCCTTCCCCAGAGACGCCCTGCACATTGCACCACAGAGACCAGATCATCCAGCAGGGCAACTGCAGCTCTGTGGAACCCGTGCGCCTCTTCTACTGCGAGGGCCAGTGCGGCAACACCACCTCCATGTATGGGCCCTTCCTGGGCACCTCCCCTCACTTGTGGGGCCCTTGGGGTGTGATAGGGGGACGGGACCAGAAGGGTGAGGGGAGCCATGAGGCCTCTGGAGTGTGGGGTGGGCAGTGGGCGTGGCCTGTCTGCTGAGATCCATCCCAGGTCCCCTTTGTCCAGCTGCGCGGCCAGCTCTGACTGTCCTAACCTGGAGCCGTAGCTCATGGTGGGAGCCTCTGCCCACGCAGACGAGAGCCGGAAGCTCAATGCTGGCCACAGGCCTGGGCGTCAGGACCATGGCACGGGGCCCTATGTTGAGCAGGCTCTGCCCGCAGGTACTCCCTGGATGCCAACACGTTGGAGCGCAAGTGTCACTGCTGCCAGGAGCTGCGGACCTCGCAGAGGAGGGTGGGCCTGCGCTGTGCTGACGGGTCCCGTCGCACCTTCAGCTACACCCAGGTGGAGGCCTGTGGCTGCCAGGGCCAGCAGTGCCACTCGCCAGGTGACGCCAGCTTCTCGGAGTCTTCGGAGTCTGAGTCCGTGGAGCAGAGCAGGGAGGGGCAGCCCAGGCCTGGCCACTGAGCTGATTGGTGCTGCTGTGTCCTCTCATACACACTGAGGAAAACACCCTGTGTGTCCTCCAAGGCCAGCAGAACATGTGCCCTTGTCAAGGTGACAAGTCCTGGACATGTCTACCCACCATTTCCTTTTCAAGAAGGATCTGACCCTGAGATGCCCATGGAGGTGGGAGAGGCCCATGTCCATTGCAGCCCCTGCTCAGCAACATGGGGGCAGGGGCTCCCCTGGCCTGGCTCTGGCCCGCTCTTTGGGACTTCAGCCTCACACAAGTCACGTGGACATGGGCATTCGCTGCCTGGCCTCGCTCCTACCTCGGCCCTGGGCCCGTGTCCCCCCTCAGGAAGTGGTCCATCTGTGTCCTCAATACACTTGGAGAATTTGCAATTGTTGGACTCTGTGCATTCTTAACAGCAGCAGGGTGGGCTCAGGCCCAGGCCCCAGGGGCTCACACCCCAGGCTAGCCACTAGGGGTGGGGCAGCCCGGCAATGGCCACCTGGGGAGCCCATTCTCTCCAACAGCAGAGGCCTGACTTTAGGTCTGTCCCAAGAGGTGACGGTCAGTCAGCAGAAGCCACAGAGGGCCCATCTGCTGCCCAGAGCCAAGGAGGCATCTGGTCCCAGCACAGGGAGGGAGTGAGAGCATGCCTGAACAAATGAATAGATGAATGAATGAATGAGTGGGTGAGTGGGGTGAGTGAGTGGGTAGGTGAGTGGGTGAGAGTGTGGGTGAATGAGTGGGTAGGTGAGTGGGTGAGAGGGTGGGTGAATGAGTGGGTGAGTGAGTGGGTAAGGGAGTGGGTAGGTGAGAGGGTGAGTGGGTGAGGGAGTGGGTGGGTGGTTGGGTGAGTGGGTGGGTGAATGGGTGAGTTGGTGAGTAGGTGAGTGAGTGTGTGAGTGGGTGAGTGAGTGGGTGTGAGTGAGTCGGTGAGTGGGTGAGTGTGTGAGTGAGTGGGTGAGTGTGTGTGAGTGGGTGAGTGAGTGTGTGTGTGAGTGGGTGAGTGGATGAGTGAGTGGGTGAGTGTGTGTGAGTGAGTGGGTGAGTGGATGAGTGAGTGTGTGAGTGGATAAATGGGTGGTTGAGTGGGTGAGTGAACATGTGAGTGAGTGAGTGGACAAGTGCGTGAGTGGGTGAGGAAGCAAATCCAGGTGGCCCACAGGACATCTAGGATGTGTGTGCCCGGGCAAGGGCATCTGGGCTGTGAGGCTGCAGCTGGTGGGCCCGCGCTCCAGGGCAGGCTGCATGTCCACTGGGCCAAGCTTCCGTTGCCTGCACCACCTGCTGCCCACCTTGGTGTGCGTGTGTGTGCATGTGTGGGTGCCTCCATGGCATGGGGAGGTCAGCGATACAGAGGACCCAGTAACCTCTCTCCTGTGCCTCCCTGTGCCCACTGTCCACCCCCCGAAGACCACCATTTTAGAGGCTTCCTCTTCTGTGGAGATCTGTGGAAAGCCTGGCAGCCCCAGAGATGCCTGGCCTGAGACACTCAGCCCTGGCCACACAGCAGTGCTGGGTTGGTGGTGGTAGGTACTGCTGCCAGGAGGTGGCAGAGGGACTGAGGCTGGACTGGGATGGGCAGGGAAGCTGCAGTCAGCCCAGGGGCCACACCTTCTCATCAGTGCGCGTGGGGGATTCCAGACATGGCCACGCCCCAGCACAAGGCAGGCCAAAGGGGTGGGCAGTGCACCAGAGCAGATGCCAATGGGGAAGTGGTCATGCAGCTGGACCCTGGCCACATGCAGGAGGCCTGGGCTGGACCTGGAGGGGGGGCTGACAGGCTGGACAGTGCTGAACCCCTAGGTACATCTTGAGGCTAAGGGCCCTGCGCAGGCTCCCACTAAGGGACCCCAAAGTCCTTCAGCCTAGGCAGGAAGGGCCTCTGACCCATGCACAATGGGCAGGAGTAGGGGGTGATTGGGGTGGGGTGAGGCAAGGTCAGACTCCATCCAGATGTCCCTGGGACAGTCCTCATGTCTGGGTCCTCTCACCAAGGGAAACTGAGGCCCAGAGTGAGGCCATAAGCTGGCAGTCATCAGAGTGGAGGAGGAGGTGGTCTCGCACGACCTGTCTTGCAACAGGCTGGCCATTTTCCAGCCCCAGCTCCTGGAACACGATGCAACCGCTCTGACCACACGCTGCCTCCGTTACCAGAACCAGG
This sequence comes from Aplodontia rufa, assembly GCA_004027875.1. Lineage (NCBI taxonomy): Eukaryota > Metazoa > Chordata > Mammalia > Rodentia > Aplodontiidae > Aplodontia > Aplodontia rufa. The sequence goes on from PVKS010005030.1 coordinate 3,552, forward strand.
CCCAGCTGGGTTGGTCTGGGGCTGACTGGGCAGCATGGTCCCCATATTTTGTACTGCACTCTGTGTGTCTGCCACAAGGTGGGAACTTGCGGCTGGGGTCTTGGGTCTGGGCTTAGGTCCTTGGCTGGCCAGTCCCTTGAGGCCAGCCCCGAGAGGGGAGGCACACTGCCCAGAGTCTTGCGCTGCGAGGCGCTGGTGAGGGTGAGGATAGCCTCTTAAATTCACGTGACAACCACTGGGCCAGCAAAGTCTGGGAATGGCTGGAGACGATGATCCTCCCACTGCTTCCGCCCTGTGGTCCCCAAGGCCTCTCCAACTCCTCCTGCCTGAGAGCCGTCTGCAAGGCCTGGGAGGTCAGGGAACACAGCTGGCTCCCGCCCTCCATGGGGCTTCTGGTTATGAGGGGCTCCAACCCACCGGTAGGCCTCACGGCAGACTGCAGCACGGGGTGGAGTGGGGTCGGCAGGTCCTGCCAGTGTGGAGGCTGAGCTGCCTGGGCTCCCTGGGCACTGCTGTCTGTCTGCTCCCAGCTGTGTGGGCTGCAGAGTCGGCAGGGTCTAAATCCATTAGTGATGGGGCAGGGGCAGCAGCGGGGCTCCCTTGTCTTGACTTTTGGTGGAAGGGGAGGCACAACCTGGGAGTTTGGCTGGTCTGGGTGCCCGATTGACCCTACCGACCTCAGCTGCTGCCAGTGCCCTGATTGGCACTGCTGCCACTAGAGAGGATTGGGTGTCCCAGTGAGCCCCCTCTGCCTCTCAGGTAACCAACCCTCCACCCCCTGGAGCACTCAGCCCGCGTCACCTCTCTTCCTGGAATCACGGCATAGTGGGAGGATGCAACCGGACCGCACGTCCCTGGGTGGGAGGCCCCCCACCTCCCCAACCCACCCCGGTGCAGCCAGGTTATGCAAGCTACTGTTTCCGGAAAGAGCCTCAGAGCTGGACATGGCCCCAAGCACCTTAATGAGGCCACTGCTCTGCCTGTGGGGCGGCTCCCTCTTTCCTGTTCCTCCTGAACACTGGAGGGGATGGAACGACCTGCCACGGTTGAAATGAGCCGTAAGAGGACCGTGGGTTGAGGCTGGCTGGGCAGCTCCTGTGTGCCCTGAGGCCCTGTGAAACCTGCCCTGGCAAGGGGCTGGGAACGAGTTCCACCCTCCTTCACGTGGTGGAGTCCACACTGGAGACACTTGCCAGACCACTGCTGCCCAGACCCATAAAGGGATGAGAAGGATGGAGAAGGATGGGCAGCTGCCGGACTCACGGGACCCCGGAGGACTGGCACTATCTCCTGTGGCTTCGTGGAGCCTGGCAGAGCCAGGGCCCTGGGGCCCCTATGGTCATCCTGTCAGGGTAGGACAGGGTGGGGTCCCTGTCTAGAGGTTGATGGGTGGGATGGGCAGAGCACAGCTGGGAGAAGGGACAGTGGTTCAGTGGGCCATGGAGAAGGGGCCTCCTGGAGGTGGAGAGGCCAAAGCTCTGGAGCAGGAGCTCTCAGGGCTTCCACCAACACAGGCAGAGAGGTCCTCCCACAGGGTCCCAGACAGGGTGGCCAGGGCATGAGACCCCGAGGAGCTATGCACTCACAGGAGGCCACTCCACTCAGAAAACCCACCTAGTGGGCTGAGGTGCCCGGGACTTCACCTAGGGAGCTCAGCAAAACTCAGATAGGAGGGTGATGGTCAGCGCGTGTCCTGGGCCTAGGAAGAGGCTTCAAACACATGGTCATGAGGGCCGCAATTCAGCAGCACCCCAAGCACCCACACACGCCAGGACCCACAGGGCATGCTTCTGGGCAGGGGTCCTGTCCAAGCCTCCCACTGTGCCACAGCCTGTGGTGGCCCACATGTGGCCATCTGGAGTCCAGTGTCCTGGAGGAAGATGAGGAGAGAAGCCAGGTGCAGGGAGCTCTCACGGGTCTGAGCAGCCCCTCTGCAGGTCCTGGTGCAGAGCAACGCTACTCTGCTCTCATCTTCCATTGTCATGGAGTGACTCAGTTTCCCCGCTGGTGACTATGCTCCACTGCAGTCTTACCCACCCTCTTGCTTGTCATGACTGTCCCCTGCCCCTGCGCACCCTCTTTGTCCAGTCTGGGGCCTCTCCGCCCTCAGCCTTACCCCAGCCTCAGCAGCCTTACCTGTGACCATGGAGCTAGGTCTCCCATGCTCTGCCTCCATCTGGCATAGGAGATAAGCAAGGTTTGGTCCTGAGCTGTGGCAGAGCCCTGGCTGGGCCACCATCCCTCCTGGGAGCTCTCCCCACCGTGACCACTTCCCTAGCACCACCCAAGCCCCAGATCCAGCTGTGGCCATGAGGATGGCATTTGGGGTCCTGTACCCCAAACCAGGATGGGGCTGTCCTGGCTTCTCCCAGTTGGTCTGGGGAGTCCAAGGCTGGCTCCCGCTCCAGGGCCTGGGAGTCTCTGTCCCATGCTTATGCCCACCCTGGTTGGGGAGGGCTCTGGCCTTTCTCTCAGGAAGGGCCAGTCCCTGACCTGCTGCCCGCCCAGGATCCAGCACCTGTTCATGGGGCTTTACAGGTTGAGCTAGGGGTAGCAGGAGGGTGCCACAGAAGGGTCCCCAAGACAGGTCACTGCTGCTGCAGTGTGGTGCAAACCTGCTCCTCCTCCAAGGCAAACAGCTGGGCCTCCGTGACCTTCCAGGGTGGCCAAGCCACACCCCAGCAGTCCTGGCCCGTGCCCAGCTCAGGACCTGTCCTGTGAGTGTCTCAATCCCCAAATGAAGGAGCAGGCAGAGCTGCAGTCTCAGACGCCCGAACTCCAGGAGCCCAGTCTGGGCAGGAGTGGACCCCCAGTTTCTCAGCAGGCAGCCCTTCCTGTTACACCTTGCCCCTCCAGAGACCTCTCCCCACTCAGGGTCCCAGCCCTCCAGCTTCCACCCAGAGGAGCCACCATCTGGCCCAGGGTGCTCCTGAGCTGGGTGCCAGGCTCGCAGGGAAGCTTAACTGTCCCCAGGCAAGAGCAGAGCCCCAGCCTGCATGTCCCAAGACCCATCTCCTCCCTCCCACACCCAAGTGGAGCCTGCAGGGTGGGGCTCCCAGCCTCCCCAGACCAGGTGTCTCCCTGAGCCCTATCAGCCTCAGCCCCCAGCCAACCCGGGCAGGGGTGGGGCAGCTCCTTCTCCGGCCCTCTGGGGCTCATCCTTGGGGCTGTTTCCCACTGGCCCCAGGGCAGAATGCATTCCCTCTTGTCTGAGGGTTGTGCCCTGACCTTGGCTGATGGCTCTGAGCCTCATGTTTACTTGAAAGTACAGTTCAGGATTTTGCAAAACATGCTGGGGATTCTTGTCCTGCTCAGAGCAGCCCTGACAGGTGATCCACTGGATGGGGTCTGGGAAGAAGCCCCAGGCATAGGGAAACTGTGGTCCCCTTCTCCGGGCTCTGCCCACCAAGGACCATGCTAGCTGGGCCCGGCTCAGGAGGCCCCCACATAGCTCCACAGAGGTCTGCTCCAGGATCGCTCCAGTGTTCTCACCTGCAGTGGGACTCTGCAGCTGCTGGGCTGAGCCACTCTTGCAGTTTCTGGAGAGGCTGGTGCAACGCCTGGCCTGATTGTACACGGGTGTGTGTGCAGCCACACACTGCGGGACCCAGCAGAGGCAGGGGTGTGCAGCCTTGGGCAAGGGGCTCTCCTAGGCTGGATCCCCGCCTCCAGGAAACCTCCTGAGGAAGATCAGTGCTGGCTGAGAGGCTGTGACCCCTTTACCCCAGCCACATCCCCATCCAGCCCTCACCTCCCCTCAGGCTTCCCAGCCACCCCAGGTGCAGTATGATGTGGCTCTCTGGCCACTGACCTGGGGCCACTGTGGCCCCGAGGCCTCCAGAGCATGGAGTGAGCTGCACACCCCTTTCTGAGCAACAGCTACATCCTTGGGGTGGGATACAGCCTGGGAGGTCGGCATACACACCCAGCCAAGCACGAAGGTGGGCTGAGGGTTCGCTCTGGGCCTGGGTCCTCCACAAGGGCCAGGCTAGGCCTCTCCTTCCCAGAGCCCAGAGCCAGAACTGGGGTGCGTCTCTTGGGTTGGGCCAAGGCCTCCCTAACCACAGGGGCCCGGGAGGCAGGTGTGGGTAGAGGGGCCAGCCTGGGAACCATGTTCCTCTTGGTGCTGGGCCTCCAGGGAAGGCGGCCTCGGCTGCCTCGGCCCCTCTGAGTCAACACCAGGTTCCTGGAGGGAAGGGCGGGTGTTTGCCCACTTGGCATTGCTGTGCAGGGACACGACACTGGGGCTCTGCAGCTGTTTGTTGTCCTTCTTGTTGTCTAATCCTGAGCAAATGCGATGGCCGGAGGGCCTGCCTCTCACTTTGTCCTCCGTGCACACCCTGTTCCCCACCCACCGCTCAGCACTGGTGCCCTGCCCGCCCCACTGCGAGAGCCACCCAAGGCCACCAAGTGCTGAGGGGTGGGCTGGGACACCTGGCATGGAGCAGGGCAATGGCTCCTCTGCTGCCTGCTCAGTTGGCTGTGCCTGGAGATGGCAGTCCTGCCCTCTGCCCTCAAGCACAGCTCACCTCTGTCCTTGTCCATGGGGGCTATTGCAGCAGCCCCTCCTGACCCCTACCGGTCTTCGCATCACACGCAGCAGAGCTTCTGGGGACTTTGTATCTGATGTGACTGTGAATTCACAGGTAAGCTGTGAACATAGAGCGAAGAGCTCCATGTACCCCAATCTGTGGGCGCATACTCTTCTCCATGGGTCAGAATTTGCTCTCTGTCTCTGTTTTCTGAACCACTTGAGTTTAAGAAACATGCCCTTTCACCCCAAGACATGGTGTGTGTCCCTGGAAACAGGACAGGGCACACACCCACAGGGGCTCATATGACACAACACCACAGTCCCAATCAGTGACCTCTACTTGCTGGCCACTGGTGTCCCCCACAGGCTGACCCGACCATGCATCATTGGAGCCTGCCCTCAGCCTCCCCACTGACCTCTACCTCTGCAGGCTGGCCAGGGCACACAGCTCAGGCTGGGACGTGGTGCAGCCAGCCCTTCTTGCTGGGTGGCATCTGGACTCTACTGGGAGTTCCACCTTCATCCCTGGGTTCTGGGCCTCCCTGGAGAGTCACCACTCTTCCCTGGGAGTTGGTAAGGGCCCTGTGGGAGACACTTAGGGCCACATGACCTCCTGCTCTCTCAGTCTGCCCTACCCTTTCCTACTGTGTCTGCCAGGATTTCCTGATCCCTCCACTTTTCTTAGTAGGAATTCTGCTACAGGAAGGGCTTCCTCTTCTCTTCCATTTATTTAATTATGATTTTCCACTAATCTTAGTACAGACTCCTATTTCAGAATTGTTTTTTTTGAGGGAGGGGTATCAGGGATGGAACCCAGGGGTGCTTAACCACTGAGCCATATTCCCAGCCCTTGATTTTTTATATTTTATTTTGAGACAGGGTCTTGCTAAGTTGCTAAGGGCCTTGCTAAGTTTCTGGGGCTGGCTTTGAACTTGTGATCCTCCTGCCTCAGCCTCCCAAGCTGCTGGGATTACAGGTGTGCACCACCATGCCTGGCCAGAATGGATATTTTTAAAGCAATAAATCAGCCAGCAAAATTGTGGGCTAGAAAGCTCTAAGTGCCCTTCTCTACAAAAACATTAACAACAGTACCACCAACAATAGCACCAAAACCAGAAGAAACTGTCAGAACCAACTGCATCAGGCCTGCAGCAGCCAAGCAAAGGCCCAATAAGAAGTAGCCTCGCCAGGTGGCAGTGGAGTCCTGTGGCGTTCTGACTGCCCCAGACTCCCCAGGCACTGAAGGGGGCTCATGAAGCACCACCCCCATAGGCCAGTTGTTCCAGCTGCTGGTAAACTCTTGGAGGACTGGTGTGAGGTGCCCAGCTCCAGCTGTTTTGCTTGATTTGGAACTCAGGTGGGAGAGGTGATGTGCACTACTTGTGAACACTTCAGGCCACAGAACAACAGACCCCTGGGGTAGAGATGGAGGGTGCAGGCATCCATCCGGACACCACGGCCTGGATGAGCAGAGAAGAGCCTGGGAAGTTAGGACAGTCGTGCCCAGAAGCAAGACCTGCCCTTGTGCTGACCCCTGGGTGCAGCCATGAGCTGACCTCAGGGTCAAAGGATGGCCTCAATCACAGCCAGGCTGCAAACTCTGTGGACGTTTCTGGCAATCAAGGAAATCTCTTTCAAAACATTAGTGAAGAGGGAGAGGGAGGTGCTGGGGTATGACATTGGCCAAATTATATGGTTATATGGTGTGCATGTATGAATATGTAAAACAAATCCCACCATTATGTATAACTATAATGCAGCAATAAAAATGTGGAAAAAATTAGTGGAACACAAGCTAATGCATCTTCTGCGATCACACATAGCAAGGAATAGTCTTTGCAAAACGAGTTGGGAAATATCTAAACAACAGTTGAGTTCTACAGCCTTCAACAGGAAAGGAAGAAAGGGAAAGAACAGGAACGCTGAGAAGTGGCAGAACCCGGCTTTCGGGGTTACCACATTACGACAGTCGAATCCCGGATTTTCAACAAGAAGACCACAAGGCTGATAAACAAGAAAACATGTCGCATCCAAAGGCACACAAGAAACAGACAGAAATCATCCAAGAGCAAGTTCCGACATCGGTCCTAGCAGTCAAAGACCCTAAAGGAACAAAGGAAACCGTAATAAAATGTGATATAAAGCGAGAATATAAACAGAGGCAGGGATCATAAAAAAAAGGAACCAAGCAGAATTTCTGGGGCTGGAAATCCTAGAACTGAAACAAAAGCACAGCTAAAGGGTCCAGGCATGGGCGTGAGCAGGTGGAGGGAAGACTTCATGAGCCCGAGCACGGGACGGGTGGGATCACCAAGCCTGAAGAGAAACGACAGGAGACTACAGGAAAGTGTGCAGAGCCTGGGGACTCGTGGGACAGCCTGGGGGTCAACACGCAGGACCAGAGTCTAGAGGAGAAGACAAAGAAACAATGGCCAGCAATTTCCTAAATCTGATGCAATGCAAGAATCTACAAATCCAAGAAGTCAGGCAAACTCCAAGTGGGATAGCTCAGAGACCTACAATGAGACTCGTTATGAACCGGAGACAAAAGCAAAGAAGCCTGAAGGCAACGAGGGACAAGTGACCTGTCTATCAAGGGCTCCTCTGTAGAGTTAGCAGCAGATCCGCCATCAGAAACCTGGGAGGCCAGAAGAGCAGTGCCGAGAGAGAAACCACCAGCTGAGGATCCTTCAGACTCCAGGGAGAAGACCCAATGCCCCTGGATGAGCAGCAGCTGAGGGGTGGGTGGCCCCTGGCCATGCCCTTGGGAAAGGCTAAAGGAAGCGGGCTGCGAGGAACGGACGCTAGCCAGACAGCAACTCGGAACTGCTTGAAGAAAGGTCCCCGGCCAAAAACACGTGGGACGGCAGCAGAGGCCAGTTTCAGACTCCCCTTCTATTTTCTATGTGCTTTAAAACACAAATGCATAAAAATGATTATAAACCCATGCTATTGGTGACACAAGGTTTAAAGATGCAGCGTGTGACATCAGTATTGGAAAGGGAGGTGACGCGGCCACACAGAAGTAGAGTCCTGTGTGCAATTGACGTTGTTACCGGTTCAAATTAGACTGTTACAGCTTTAAGGTGTTAAACGAAATCCCCACGGTAACTTCAAAAAAGTCTATGGAATATACACAAAGGAAATGAGGTGGGAGTCGAAATTTGTCACCTTAAAAATTCAACAAACCCAAAAGACTGTGCTGGAGGGAAGCCTGGCAGACCCAGGAACACCGTGACACAGCAGTGAGTCTGTCCCCATCTCAACTACGTCACACAGAAATGGGTTCACGCCCTCCACTGAAGAGGGCAATTCTCAGCTGTGCACAGGAAATGCTTAGCCCCGAAGCTCAGATAGGCGGGACATGGCAGGATGCGAGGAAGATGCTCCGCACAGACTGGGGTCCAGAGGGGAGGGGAGGCTGTGCTCTCGGACAAAAGGATTCACATAAAGATTACAGGCCCCAAAGAAAGGTGTCCCCACGACCCAGGAGACGAGCATGCCTGGGAGATGCATGGCCTGTCAGCCCGCCATGTGCCAGGGACAACCATTCTGCAAGTCCCACGGTGCTGATCTCAGCAGGACAGGAGGGACTACGAAGGCAGACCTTGTGGGCCAGGCTTCCAAAACAGAGGACAGAGACGACAGACAAGGAGGGAGAGGATGGCATGGCCCAGGGGCAGAGCGCTCCCAGTTACACGAGCAACACGCGCCAGGGCAAGGTGGCGGCTCCATCCTCAAGCATCAGAGTGAGTTGCTTTCCAACCGCAAAGTCAAGAAGCTACAGCTCAACCGTGGAAGGAAAACTGAGTGGCAAACGTGTGGAAATTAAATTCTGCACTGTAAGGCATCTGGGGGTGAGAGGAGGACGCCCCAGGAATAGCAGACACGCCTAGGCTGAGCGGGAACAGCCCAGCGCAAAGCGAGGCAGGGGGAGGATGTGCATCCCAGGCCAAGGCAGAGGAGGGGAGAGCCAGGCCTTAGCAGAGGGTGGGAGTTCGGAGCAGCGGAGCAGCGGTACATACAGCCCAGAACAGGAGAACGACAGGGAAGCCCTTGGAGCCAGCAGCGACAGGACAAGCCATTGGGTGGACGAGCTAGGAAGAAAGGGGGAAGGTTCAAATGACTGAAACTCAGCTCTGCAGAGATCAAGTGACCACAGGACACTGTGAGCTGGGTACACCAACCAGACAGCCTGCCACAAACGATACTCAGCACAACGGGTCCTGAAGAGACGCAGCAGGTGGCAGCTGCCTCAGAGACCAATTGGGGGCAGGACGCTCCGTGGAGAACCCCACCCAACGTTGGAGGCAGAAGGAACACTGGTACTTCAACACCCATGAAGGAGGCACACCCCCAGGGGCACATTCGTGCCGAAACCCCAGCTCTCCAGCAAAGCGGATCTGCAGGGCTGGAAGCCTCCTACAACCAGTGCCACGTGCACTCTGCCTGGGAGGCGAGGACAGCTGGAGGAAACAGGAGGAAGGAGTGCTCACCAGCATCTCAGCCCTGCCACAGCAACAGACTGACGCAGAACTGGCGCGGAGGGAAGCGCCCCTGTGTGACCACAGCTGGAAGGCTTCCGTGGCGGGAGATCCACGCAGGGCCGGGAGCAAGACCAGGTTCCCACTCACTGCTGCTGTCCAGGGCAAAACACCCTGCCCGGAATCGTGCACACTGCCACACCCTTGCCAGGAACGGCACAGAGTAGTCACCCAATGGCATCAGAAAGTGTGACATCACACGTCAACCAAGCAGGCAGAAGCTCTGCACAGAAACTGCAAAGGGAGGCTCAAGAAATGTCTTCAAGACACCAAGCGGGAACCTGCTGCTCACCGACCTCAGGACACAGTACTGACGTGGTCGTGCTGTCTCCCAGAGAACCCAGGTTCCATGCAGTGGAGCACATCCTAAAACCCACATGGCATCTCGTAGGACGCTGAAAAGCCAAAACATTCTCGAGGAAGAGCGAGATTGTAGGACACAAACTTCCTGATACCGAAACTTAGTACAAAACTACAACAATCAGACAGCATGGTACAGTCAGGAAGAGCTGGAAATTCACACTCCCACGTGTGGCCAGGCGAGCTCACCCAAGAGACCACCCCGCCTTTCCCACGCGCAGTTCCGGATATGCGGTGCAGCGGTGAAGGCAGACCCTCGCCTCGCCCCAGCAAGCTGAGAACAGTCAGTAGCCCAGGGGCTGAGAAGGATCTGAGCACTGAGAGCCACGGAACAGAAAGCCAGCAAACACTGGGGAGGACAGGAGAGAGCGCGAGCCTCCCTCCCCTCCAAACACAATGACAGCCAGTGTTGGGGGACGCGGCGGAAGGGAGTCCCGTGGAGCCACCCCACCGCCCTGAGAGTCAGTCCTGGGCGTGACCCGGGGCAGTGGGTCAGACTCTCGCAGACCCCATGTGCACCACTGTTTACAGCTCCAGGGCCTCGGGGTCTACATGGCTTTGGAGGGAGGCGGGGATTACTGGGCTAGAAGAGGCCCAGCCATGTGGACAGCCCCTATGCCTCTGTGCCAAGGCTGTCCACCAGGGCTGGAGAGCTGGTGACGGTGGGTGCTGGCCTGGCTGATGGCCGCTGTGGCAAGGAGGTGGCTCGTGCTGGGGACAACCTCTGGCGGGCACAGGGGAGGGTGTCATGGGCCCACGGGGTCCAGGCAGTCTCTCACTCATGGTAAGATGAGTCCCGAAGGCCTCTGTGTGATCAGTGGTCTGTCCCAGGGACCTTGTTCCTCCCTGGTTCTGCACAGTCCTCTTTGTCCTAGCTGGCCCTGGACTCAGAGGCTGGAATGATGGACAGGGGCCCGCCCCGGGTTGAGCCAACTCAGCTATCAGAGCTGCAGGGCAGGTTCCTGGCAGGGCCCTGGAGGCTGCTGGCCAGCCCCCCTTCCCAGCAGGAACAGCTGCGTCCTTTTCCTCCTTAGCCCTGCTCACTGTTCCTCAACTGTGAAGAGGTAAACTCCCCCAGCAGGCTGAACAAACAGGCTGTATCCAGGGTATCTCGGTATCCGTGACCCTGACCGGCCACACTGGGCCTGCCCTGCTCTGTCCATGGAGGACGCTCAAGCAGGACGAGGGCAGGACCTGAGCTGGGGGCTGCAGTGGCCCCGACGGGTGTGCCTGTGTTCAGGGCTGTGAACATGCGGCCGGCCCAGCCCTGAGAGCTCCATCTGGGAGACAGTGGGGAGGGGTGGACAGGAAACCCTGCCTCTGAGAATAGGGCTGAACTGGACCCCAGTTCAGCCTGGACAGCAAGCTGGGGCTGCTCAAGCAGTGGAGAGGGTGCCAGCTGCCCAGGCAGTGGACATACGCCTACCCAACACAAGGGGCTAGGTGCCAAGGCATGCCAGCCCATGGGAAGCCCTGGTCCAGAGGAGTCCTGCGCATGACTGCCGCCTGTGGGCACAGAGGGCCCAGGGAAGGCCATGGGTGGGGCCCTTCCAACCCTGCAGCAATGCCCTGGCTGGGTAGGGAAGAGTGCTTTGGAGACTCTGAAAACCCTGGTCCTGGGAACCTGCATCTTTGGAGCTGGCGGGTGGGAGGAGTCTGCGGGCAGCTCCAGCACTAGCCCTGTGCTGATGTGGGCACAGCACAGCCCAGGGCCAGCACAGCCACCACGTGGGATCCTGAGGCCTCCACCACAGCCTGGCTCTGCACAGGCAGGTCCACATCAAAGAAACAGGGACAAAGAGGGAAGGCAGGTCCTGGGCTGGCCACCAGCCCCGTGTGCCCAGGAGCCATCTGTGGGGCCACTGGCCAGGCAAGGGTGACAGTCAGCAGGAAGTATCAAGAACCTTTCGAAGTCATTATTGTGGTAAAACACACACACAAAACTGGGTCGTGCTCAGTGTGCATTGTGGGGCCCTAGGCACACTCACACTGCTGGTGCAGCCCTCACTGCCTCCTCCCCCAGAGCTTCCTCATCCCCCCAGACTGCAGCTCTGCCCACCAAGCACTGCTCTCACTCCAGCCCCGGCTCCCTCCTCTTCCTGCCTCTGTGGAAGGACTACAGGAGGGCCTCCTGCGAGTAGAGTCACACAGCAGCTGTCCTGTGGCGTTTGTGCTCCAGTATACCCATGCTATACTATGTGTCAGAATCTCCTCCTCTTTGAAGCCTGCATACTACTCCACTGTGCTGAAGGACCACCTGTGGAGTCCCTGCGTTCAGTTGCGTTGGGCGTGTACCTAGGAGTAGAATCCTGGATCACACGGTGACTCAAGCTCCAGCTTTTTGAGGGAATGCCGGATGGTTCTCCACTCCAACAGCACGCGGGGTTCTGGTTTCTCCGTGTCCTCACGACCCTTGCATCTTCTTTCTCTGATCACTACAGGCCCTCCTGTAGTCCTTCCACAGAGGCGGGAAGAGGAGGGAGCCGGGGCTGGAGTGAGAGCAGTGCTTGGTGGGCAGAGCTGCAGTCTGGGGGGATGAGGAAGCTCTGGGGGAGGAGGCAGTGAGGGCTGCACCAGCAGTGTGAGTGTGCCTAGGGCCCCACAATGCACACTGAGCACGACCCAGTTTTGTGTGTGTGTTACCACAATAATGACTTCGAGAGGTTCTTAATACTTCTTGCTGACTGTCACCCTTTATCTGATCACTCTGAGCGTGAGTGTTCCAGTGTTTTAAGATGGGCCACTCTTTCCCAGCAATTCCACCTCTACAAACTTGTCCTTAGGAAGATGGACACGGTAGCAGTGTGGGGTTCCCAAGGTGCTAGCAAACAAAACTAGCAAACCCAGCGTCCGCCCAAGAGCTCCAGGGCCCCCACTGCCCACCCCAGGGACCACCCTGGGGAGATGGAGAACAGAAGGCCCCAATTGTGCATCCAGCAGGAAAGAAGTATTAACCACAGCATCCGAGGCCCCTCCCAGAAAGGGCAGTAGCTTCTCTGGGCCCAGGCTGGGGCTTCGAGGCTCTGGCTAGGCAGAGTGGGCAGTAGGGCCAGGAGACCCCAGCAGCCCCAAAGGCTCCCATAAGGAATCCCCACAGCCCGTGCACAGCACTCTGGCATCTGCTGAGACCCCCACGTGGCCTTTGCTCCTCACACTGGTGTCACAAGCTGGCCCTGGAGGAGGTGGAGGCCACACAGGAGGCTTGAGATGGGTCTGTGACCTGCCTCAGCCAGGGCCGGCCCTGGCAGACTAGGGGCTGGCCCTCATCACCACCAAGGAGCATTCTCGAGCTCAGTAGGAGCCCCAGAGTCCAGCAGTGATCGAGAGGTGGGGCCAGGCCCACGGTGCCTCCTTATGGCTCTGCTCAGCTCCCCTGAGCGACACAGGCTGAGGCCTCCCCTCCTCTGCTGGCTGCGTCCCAGCAGATCTGCCCCTGCCCTCCCCATTGCCCAGGGGCTGTGCATCCAGAGCAGTGCAAGCAGATGGCCCTGTCCCCTCCCTCGCAGTCCTCAGAAGCTGCAGGGGGCGGGTGGCGCAGAGCTGCACGTCTTTCCTCCTCAGGCTTCTTTCCTGCTCAGGCCCCTCCCAAACAGCAAACACACGTGGCTGCCCAGGGAGTGGACAGTGCCCTGTGTGGCCCAGGAGCTGGGCCAAGGTGCTGCACTACATAAGCCCAGGCCCCCAGGGAGGGAGCACCTTGCCCTACTCTCTCCTCGCCCGCCGGCCCACCCTGCCAGCCCCAGGATGGGGACCAGGAGCAGGAGCTGGGCACTGGCATGGGCCCTGGTAGCCCTGCTCATGGTGTGGCCGGCAGGTAAGGCCAAAGCCCCTCACCGTCTGGACGCCATTTCCCCAGCAGGGTGGCCTCCACCTGGCCTTTTCCTGACAAGCCACCCTCTCCATGTGTCTGACACCATGGCCCCCTAGCCTCATGGATCCATGGGTCCTTGGCCCATGTCCTACTTGGGCCCATACAGTGTCAGGAATCTAGAGACCAGCTCGGATGGGGGTGTTGGGAAGAAGGTGGGTCCCCAGTCTCAGGGTCTCGGCTTCAGGAAGGGGCAGGAGAGGCAAGAGTGAGGGTCCATAACGGCTCCCCAGGGCTCTGAGAGGCCCACATCACGTTGGAGGGCAGCCCCCACAAGGCCCTCTGTCCAGGTTGTGGGGCCAGAGCTGAGTGGACAGGTAGGGCACCCAGAGCTGAGCCCGAACCCAGGGCCAACCACGGCCATCCTGCATGCCTGCCATGCATCTCATGCCACACGGGGCCATGGCCCTTAGCCCAGTGGATTCTCTTGTCTGTCCACTCTTGGGGAAGTGCTAATACTTACCGTCAACAGGGAAAGATGTGGCCCCGGGGACTGGCCACCACCTGGCAAGGCCCAGCCGTTAGCTGTGCACGGCTGCCTGGGGTCCAGGACCACCTATGGCCACAGCTGCCTCAGGAGCTCAGGGCCTGGGCATACAAGAGCCTCTCCTGTGGTCAGGAAGCAGGGGTCCTTGCAGACCTGGATATGGGGAGGTCCCCTAGGGCCTGGGGAAGCTGTGGAGGCCCCTGCTGCCAGGTTTGGACGCTGGGCTGCTGGGCTTGGCCTGGTGCCCCCACATCCAGGCTCGGATGGAGGGTCAGCCTGATGAGTGACTTCCTCCTCCAGTTCTGGCTCTTGGGGCAAATTGAGCCCCAGATAGGAGCATGCTTTGGTCCTTGTCATGGTCAGTGGGCTAAGCTGGGCCCCAAAAGGACTCCAGGTCTTACTCTCCTGGGCTCACAGCAGGAAGGTTGCACTCAGACCAGGTGTTGGAGTGGCTGGAGGCTGGCATTTCTCTGGTCAAGCGATGGAGAGGCAGGTGCCTGGGGCCCAGCTGGGCAGACATTCACGGGACTGGGTGTTGTTGGACCATGAGCATTCAAACCCCTGGATCTTTGTTGTTGGGGCTGGACCAACAGGTGGCAGTGGCCAGGAGGGGCTGTAGTCTGGGGTCAGCAGTGCACAGAGGGAGTGGCCATGCTTCTGGGAACTGCAGTCAGGCTGTGCAGACTGAGCAATGGCCAGGCCCTGTGGTTTCCACCCTGCAGTGGTCCAGGCCTGAGCTGCAGCCCCACCCAAGACCTGGGGCCTCAGGAGCTGGAGCTGTGGAGTTGGAGCTGCCCTTGACAGGCACTCAGCAGTCAGACAGGTGGAGGCAGCCATGCCAGGGGCAGTGGACTGTTCAGGCTACCTTGGACAGCTGTCCCTGCAACATGAGTTGAACACCCCATGCCACCCCACCCTGACCTGTGGTTCCAGTCAGGAGCTGCTTCTGGTCTTGGGTTTCTGCTAAGCCTTGCCTGGAAACCCCCAAACAGTCCACCCTGACAAAGCTGGTCTTTGTCCTCTGGGGACAGGAGGACTGGGGCTGAACGGCCTCCCTGGGCATCTGGGGCTCTGGGACCAAGGCCGTTTCCTGATTCCATTTCCTTCCTTGAGTCGACGGAGCCATCCACCCTGTCTCTCGAGCTGAGCATCACTGGCAGGGCTGACTCCTCTGCCTGGGGTAGCCCAGAGCTCCCGAGGAGGCCAACCAGCTTCTACATGCTCAATGGGGCGAGAGGCATGTAGTAGATGGGGTTGAGGTCGCTGGGTCCTGTTCAGGTTCCCAGTGCGGCTGTGAGGAGACTGGCCTCAGGCCAGAGCCTGAGTCAGCCAGGGTGGTGGACAGGTCTGGTCTTTCTGACTCCCGTCCCCTTTTCCTGCAGAGACCAAGAGCCAAGTGAAGCCTGTTGATTTCAGTCACAGGACAAATGGTGGTATGTGGGGTCCTGACCAGGTACTGGGTTCCCACTGGAGGTGGAGACACCTTCTGAGACTCTCCTGGACAGTGCTGGGCGGAAGGGCTGCAGAGACGCCTGAGTGTGGCGCAGAGGCTCAGATGCTCACACGCATGTGTATGCACACACGTAGACTCACACAGACAGAAACACCCAGGGCAGGAGTGGTTCCCGTGCAGACAGGGTCTAGGAGGGTCCAGTGGTGAGCTATGAGGAACAGGACAGACCATCACCAGGACCAGCCCGTTAGTCCTGGGATCCCTGATGTCCCCAGAGGGCCGGGTCCTGGAAGGGGCATTGGCAGCCACACCCCTGTGTGACCTGACCCTCACTCACAGCCCACCTCACATGCTTGTCTGCTCAGCAAGCGACCTTTCAACCCATCACCATCTTTGCCCAGCATGATCTGTGAATGTGTGACTCCCCCTGCCAGCTGGGGGTGGGAGTCGCAGACCTGGGCTCCAGGTGGTTCAGGGTGGGGCAGCTGGGCAGCCCTGGGCAGGGCCTGAGTCTTCCCTGTGGGGCTGACCACCCTGTAGCAGGTGGGAAGGGTGGAGGACATGGGAGTGGGTGAAGCTTGGGGAGCAGTGTGGTCATAGCCTCCCTATTCCAAACATGGATTCCTGGTTTCCGTGAGGCTGTTCAGTGGGCAGCTGGATGTGGGGTGGTGATGTCCAGTGGTGGCCTCATCACATGGCTCCCCACAGCCCTGGACCTGGCGCACAACAGACGGGTGTGCAGCACCTGGGGGGACTTCCACTACAAGACCTTCGATGGTGACATCTTCCGCTTCCCCGGCCTCTGCAACTATGTGTTCTCCGAGCCCTGCAGGGCCACCTACGAGGACTTCAATGTGCAGCTGCGGCGCAGCCTGGTGGACTCCAGGCCCACCATCAGCCACATCATCCTCAAGGTCCAGGGGATAGTGCTGGAGCTGTCCAACAGCTCCGTCCTCGTCAACGGGCAATGGTGAGCAGGGCCCCCTGGGTGCCAAGGCCAGCCTTCTGGGCCCCAAGCCCTGCCACCATCAGGACTCAAGGGCAGGGTCAGGACTAGAGCTGGAACTGCACTGGGCCCTGCCCAGGGCCTGCTAAGGGAGGCCCACAACTTTCTGCCCAGGGAGAAGCTGCCCTACAGCCGTGCTGGTGTCTTGGTAGAGCAGACCAGTGCCTATATGAAGGTCAGCGTCCGGCTGCTGCTGACCTTCCTATGGAATGGGAGAGACAGTGCCTTGGTGAGTGCTGGTCATGGGGACCCCTGCAAGGGGTTGCAGGGGACCCACCAGGCAGGCCGTGGAGCCAGGGCCCTGTGATTGGAGCTGCCCGTTCTGCCCTCAGCTGGAGCTGGACCCTAAGTATGCCAACCAGACATGTGGGCTGTGTGGTGACTTCAATGGCCTCAAGGGTCACAACGAGTTCTTTGCTCATGGTGAGTGTGGCCTAGAGGCCAGGGCCTAGGGGCCAGCGTGCCCAGCCAGTCGAGGGCCAACAGTCCAGGGGAACCAGGAAGGAAATAGTGGAGGGAGGTGGGGCTGGGGATTCCCTTAAGGGGCCTCCCCTGGTGGCCAGCCTCAAAGGCCTAGCGCCCATCCCCCCAGCTCCCAAGCCTGCAGATCTGCCCACACTGCGCTTTCCCTCGGGCAGGCACCAGGCTGACCCCTCTCCAGTTTGGGAACCTGCAGAAGATGGATGGTCCCACAGAGCAGTGCAAGGACCCCCTGCCCTCAGTGGCTGGTAACTGTACAGATAAGGTGAGCCACTTCTCCATGTGACCCCAGGGTGTGTGGACAGCAGGAAGCTGTGGCAGCCGATGTGGGACCATAGTGTAGTCAGGCTGTCTGAGGAGCGTCCTCATATGACAGATAACACAGGGTCTCCCACTCCCTGCAGTCCCAGAGGCGGGGTGCTGGTATTCAGCCCAGGGAGGCAGGGCAGCCAAGTGCCCCCCAGCAGGAAGGGATGGGCATGGAAGTCAGGGGCACCCAGGGTACACATGCTCTAGGTGTGCATGTGAGGTGCATGTACCCACTGTGGGAACAGATGTGTGCCCACACCAACAGTTTGAGGAGGAGGGCACATAGGGGTTCTAGAACAAGAAGCCCCTCCCAAGAGCACAGAGGATCCCTCTTTTGGATATGGCCTGGAATGGGTAGGTGGGTGGCTGGATGGACGGATAGGGTAATGGGTGAGTGAATGGATGGACGGATGGATGGGTGGGTGGATGATGGATAGATGGATGGATAGATGGATTGATGGATGGATAGGTGGACAGATGGGTGGATGGATGGATGGGTAGAGGAGCTGTAGCAGTGGCTCAGCGGTTTCGGCGCTTGCCTGGCAAGCATGAGGACCCGGGTTCAAACCCCAGCACCATGTGCACAACTGAGTGTTGGAGTAAATAAGGCCGTGTGAAAAACTAAATAAAGTTGTTTCTTTCTTTCTCTGTCTCTCTCACTGTCCCTCTCTCTTTAAAAAAAAAAAGGATGGGTAGATGATGGATGGATATGTGGATGGATGGATGAATGGATAGGTGGATGATGGATGGATGGGTGGGTGGATAGATGGGTGGATGGATGTGTGTGTGGGTGGATGGATGGATGGATGGATGGGTGGATGGGTGGATGGATGGATGGATGGATGGATGGGTGAATGGATGGGTGGTTGGGTAGGTGGATGGATGGGTGGATTAATGGATGGTGGATGATGGATGGATGGGTAGATGGGTGGGTGGGTGGATGATGGATGGATGGATGGATGGATGGATGGGTGATGGGTGATGGATGGATGGATGGATAGATGGATAGGGTGGATGGATGGGTGGGTGGATAGATGGGTAGATGGATGTGTGGGTGGATGGATGGGTGGGTGGTTTGGTGAATGCATGAATGGAGGGATGGGTTGGCGGGTGGATGCATGTATGGGTGGGTGGATGGGTAGATGGATGGAAGGACAGATGGATGGACAGGTGGGTAGATGGATGGATGGACAGATGGGAGGGTGGGTGGAAGGGACCTTGAGAGGAAGAAGGGGCTCCTTGGCTTGGTCTGTAAGGGGCAGAGTCCACACATGACCACTGTAGTAGTCCAAGTGCCTAGCCTCCCTGTGCTCCATAGGAGGACATCTGCCGCTGCACCCTGCTGGGCTCAGCCTTCGCTAAGTGCAACACACTGGTGGACCCTGATGAGTATGTGACTGCCTGTGTCCAGGACCTGTGCTGCTGCCCCACTTGCCTGTGTGACACCTTTGCTGAGTACTCCCGGCAGTGTGCCTACGCAGGGGGCCAGCCACAGAACTGGAGGGGCCCCAAATTCTGCCGTGAGTGCCCCCAACAGGGTCCAGGGCAGGGTTACATTGGGGGCCAGTGCCTGGCATCTGGCTGGGGAGACAGGGCTGAAGTGGGCACTCAGGGGCAACAGCAAGAGGAGCAAGTGAGAGAGGAAGACAGTGGGAGAGCTGAGGGGCCCAGGAAGGACCAGGCACAGCGAGCAGATGATGCCCCAGGACCTCAGGTGGGGCATAGGAAGAGCAACAGCCATGTGGGAGGCACTGGGGCCTGGCGCCCCCCACCTCCTGTCTCTCCCAGCAGATGGCTTTCAGGGATTCTGGTGGACGTGAGGCAGGGAGTGGGTGCCACCCCAGCTGACCAGAGTGGCCAGGATATGACACTGGGCTAAGCGCTGCCTCCTCCATTGCAGCCCGGACGTGCCCCCGGAACATGCAGCACCAGGAGTGCGGCTCTCCCTGCATGGATACCTGCTCCAACCCCCAGCGCTCCCAGCTCTGCGAGGACCACTGCATGGAGGGCTGCTTCTGCCCCCCAGGCAGGCCCTGTGCCCTTTGCCCCATCCCTTGGCTGATTCAGGTCACCATCTCCAACATCTGCCCCAACCTCAACTGACAGGCACAGAGCAGACCAAGGGTCAAGGATGGGTGGGCACTGACTGTGGGGTGGCCAGAGGGCTGCTGATCTACGAAAAGAGGCAGCACAAGTGTCACAGATCCTGGGAACCATGGAGAAACGAGGCCCAGAGGAGCATAATGTTCGCCCAAGCCACTGGGGCTTTGGCAGGGGCAGCGTCCCAGTCTGGGGCCCTTCCCCTGCCTGGGGCTGTGGTCTTCTTAGAGGCAAGGTGCCCCCATGCCCTGGGCAGGTGACCTGGCTCTGTGCCTCAGTGTCTCCACCTATGCTCAGGGGTGACCTGTGTCACCACCCTCTCACCCCTTCCCAGGCACAGTGCTGGATGACATCACGCACTCTGGCTGCCTGCCTCTGCCCAAGTGCCCCTGCACCCACGGTGGCCACATCTATAAGCCTGGATTCTCCTTCAACACCACCTGCAGCTCCTGGTAGGACCCCATCCTGGCAGGGTCTGAGGGATGGGCCACCTCCTCCCCACACCCTTCCTGTATGGTCTCCCCACCCAGCACCTGCACTGGGAGTCTCTGGCAATGTCAGGACCTGCCGTGTCCCGGCACCTGCTCCGTGCAGGGCGGGTCCCACATCTCCACGTATGACAGCAAGCTGTATGATGTGCACGGGGACTGCAGCTACATCTTGTCCAAGGTGGGGCCACCAGGCAGGACCTCCCGGGACCCTCAGCCCTTCTGCCCCCTTAGCGTTGGGGCAGACTCCTGCCGGGAGGGAAGCCCAAGTCTTTGAGACAAGCTGCCTGGAAGTGGCCAGTGCCCAAGGCCTCTTCCCCAGAGGTCATGTCCAGGTCTCCTGGGCACTGGGCACAGGTATGTCCTTGCCCCATACTCAGCCCACACAGTGGCACTTTCCCGACAGAAATGTGTGGACAGCAGTTTCATTGTGCTGGTCGAGCTGCGGAAATGTGGCCAGACGGACACTGAGAACTGCCTCAGAACAGTGACCCTGGAGCTCAATGGTGGGGACACGGTGAGAGCCCAGTCCTGCACACCAGCATCCATTGGGCTGGGAGTGGCAGAGGTGGGGAGGCCTGGGGAGGTGGGTTGGATCCCATCCTTCAGCCCTGGGCTAGCCCCTTCCCAGGTGGACAGTTCTGGATCCCCTACAGTCTGTCCCTTTGGGGTCCCCAGACCAGAGCTGCTACCCTGGGGTGGCCAGGTGGGCCTGGCTGCTGCAACAGCTCCTCCAGACACTGACCTTGGCCCCACCCCTCCAGACCATCGCAATCCTGGACAGCGGCAGTGTGTATGTGAACTCCATCTACACGCAGCTGCCCATGTTGGCAGGTGTGTGTCTTCCTGAGACGGCTGGGCCAGAGTCAGCACCTCCCAAATTCAGGCAGCCTGCAGAGCTCAGCAGGGCCGAGCTCTGCCCCGGCAAGTCCTTTGTGGCCGCTTGTCTACAACTTGGGAGGTGACGAAAGTGCTGCTCTGGGATGGTGTGGGGACCCTGGCTGGCAGGCTCACTCCTGCCCTCTAGGGAAGGGTCAGGGGTCATTCATTCGGGTCACAGGCATGAGAGCCCCTGCCGGTACTGCAGATCTAGCAGGGCGGCTGGGCAGCGGCAGCCTGTCCCAGGTAGCGCTGCCTGTCTGGCCAGCTGGCCTGTGAGCAGCCCTGACAATTGCCCCACCCCCTGCAGCCAACATCACCATCTTCAGACCCACATCCTTCTTCATCCTGGTGCACACGCGCCTTGGCCTGCAGGTGAAGGTGCAGCTGGTGCCCCTCATGCTGGTGTACATCAGACTGGACCCCTCCTACCACGGCCAGATGTGCGGTGAGGCCTGGCGGCGTTGAGGCTGGTCTGGGGATGGGGTCTGGACACATCTCAAGGCCGCGAGGCAAGGGGTTTGCAGGGGCTGGCAGTGGACAGAGAGTGATGGAGACCACAGCACCAGCCCAGGACACCTGACGTCTGACTGATAGCCAGGGACATGGCTGGAAAGGACTGAGAGCCAGCTGGGGGCTTGACTCAGGCCATCCTCACCCTATGTATCTGCAGAGCAAAACCTAGGGAGGGGTTCTCCCTTCTATTCTGCCTTAAGCAGTGCCTGGAGGGAACGCAGGCCCAGGGAGGACAGGCGGGGCTGGACAGCCTGCTGAGCCCCCTGGTTCCTGCCCACAGGCCTGTGTGGGAACTTCAACCAGAACCAGGCTGATGACTTCATGGCCCTCAGTGGGGTGGTGGAGGGCACGGGCGCCGCCTTCTCCAACACCTGGAAGACCCACGCTTCCTGCCCCAACTCCAAGAACATCTTTGAGGAACCCTGCTCGCTCAGCGTGGAGAACGGTACCCCCACCCAGCCCCACCAGCACAGCCCTGCCTGACCACTGGGCCACTGTGACTCTGGCAGGGCTTGAGTGGCCCCGTGTAGGCAGGACAGTTGAGGGGCTTGGGGTTAGTGAGGGAGGTGCCTGGGGAAGGACGGTAGGAGCCCCACATTCCAGCCCCACTCCCTTGCAGAGAGGCCAGTGAGGGGCAGTGATCCTGTCCCTCCCTCCCCAGAGAACTATGCCCAGCACTGGTGCTCTCTGCTGACCAACACCTCAGGTGCCTTCTCAGCCTGCCACTCCACCATCAACCCCTCACCCTTCTACAAGGTGAGAGTCCCTGAGCTGCTGCGGAGGGCCGCTGTGGGCTGTGGGGAAGCCCTTGGACCGCCCTACCCCCCAGCCCAGCCACCACGGCCCACCCAGGTGCTCCCTCCCTGGCCTGCCAGTGACCAGAAGGAGAGGGACCCCCTGTCCCTTCTGCCTCGGTTTCCCCTCCCCACCTATTCATGCCCCCCCACTGCTCAGCCTGAGAGAAGTATCTCCATTCAAGTCCAGTGGACTCTGGCTGTCCAGAGGGCCCCTCCCAGCCCTCAGGACAGCTCTGCTCTGCTGTCCTACACCTCAGGTGTCTCAGGCTGTCTCTAACCCCACATGGAGTACTAGCCTGGGTGGATGAGTGGGAAGGATGGGTAGGGGTGAGGGTCCCGGGTCCCTGATGCCCCAACGGCTCCGCTCCCAGAACTGTCTGTTTGACACCTGCAACTGTGAGAAGAGCGAGGACTGCCTGTGCGCAGCCCTGTCCTCCTACGTGCAGGCCTGCGCCGCCAGGGGCGTGCTGCTGCGAGGCTGGAGGGATGGCGTCTGCAGTGAGTGCGGGGTTGTCCCCTTAGTAGGGCCTCATGCGTGGGAGCAGGGGTGCACAGCCCTGGTGGGGACAGCAGTCCCGAGCTCAGTTCTCAGCCAGGAGCTTTGCAGGTCCCCACCCAACCTTGCAAGGACCTTGACCCTTCCAATCAGAGGAAGTGGGTGGGAGTGCCAGGCGAGGCTGCCAGCCACCGACCTGTCCCTTGCCCCTGCCCACGCAGCCAAGTACATGAACAACTGCCCCAAGTCCCAGAGTTACAAGTACGTGGTGGACACCTGCCTGCCCACCTGCCGTGCCCTCAACGAGGCTGATGCCACCTGCATGGTCACCTTTGTGCCTGTGGATGGCTGCACCTGCCCAGATAACACCTTCCTGAATGACGCAGGCCTGTGTGTGCTGGCCCAGGAGTGCCCCTGCTATGCCCACAGCAGGATGGTGGCCCCCGGGCAGGCGATGCAGGACAATGGCATGATGTGGTAAGGAGGGCATGGGCCAGGAGTGCTCCCTCCACGCTGCCCACACGCCCCGCCACACCCTCTCAGGTGGGAAAGGTCTCTGGCTGCAGGTTGGTCCACACCCCACCCCAAGGGATTTTAGACAAAACGGGGCCAGGCCGTCCAGAAGAGACCCAGAGAGCGGACAGCACAGCATGTGTGCCTCAGGGGCCTCCTGCCAGGCAGTGCTCAGCCAGGGCCAGGAGGGTGTGTCCCAGCTCTGCTCTTGCCCTGGCCTTGAAGCTGGTTCCTCCAGTGTCCATCACTATGACATAAGAAGCTAGAGTTGCCCTGTGGCGAGGGAAGGGCCAGGCTCCCAGTGACTTAGCCCTCCCACTTCCCGACAGCACCACAGGCCTGCCAAGCCTTTAGCATGAGGGCCTTTGGGTGACACCCCATAGCACAAGCTGAGGGCCATGGCCTGCCCCTGTGTCCTGTGCCCCTGCCTTCACAGAGGCCCCAGCCGCAGGCACCATCCTGCTCATCAGGAGGTGGAGAGGACTGGAGAGGCCAGCACTTGGGGGGCAGGACCCAGGGGTTGGTCTGCAGGTGGCATTGGCTCCAGAGCAGGGTGGTATCTCTCACAGCACCTGTGCCCATGGGAAGATGAGCTGCGTGGGAGCCGTTTCACACAAGCTAGTTGGTAACCTGCCTGCCCTGCCCTAGCACTCCCGGGGCCCCTCAGTCCCTGCCTGGACCTTGCCACAAGCAGAGCACAGAGATGCTCCAGGTGGAGAAGGGGGGTCTGTCCCGCCACACTTTGCCCTTGAGGTTAGGGTCCTGGGCTGCACCACCTGGGCAGCATTCACAACAGCCTGGGCTCTGGGAAAGAGGCTTGGTTGGCAGGATGGGCTCAGCAGACTTGGGGGCCAGGACCCCCATCCCTTGGCCTATTCATATTCTTGGTCTCCCCAGGTTGTAAAGCACCCATGAAGTACCTGGACTGCAACAACGTCACAGTGCGCACCCACGGAATCGAGTGCTTCACAACCTGCCACTCGTTGGACATGGGCTGTGTGAGTCTTCCTGGGCACAGCCCACGGGGATGCAGCCTGTGATGACCCTGGTTCCTGGGGTCCTGATGCCACTGGGGGACAGTGACTGTGAGGGTTGCAGACCCAGATGCTCCATTCCTTGTGTGGCCTCTGCCTGGACACTCCCAGGATGGACAGGGTCCACTTGTTTGGTTCCTGAAACCCTGAACTGGGACAAATGGACAGGCCTCTCCTAGCCGCTGACCAGGACCCCCTATAACCCACAGTTCAGCTTGCAATGTGTCTCAGGCTGCGTGTGCCCCCAAGGGCTGGTGGAAGATGGGAGAGGGGGCTGCATGGCCAAGGAGGACTGCCCCTGCGTCCACAACGAGGCCTCCTACAAGCCCGGGGCCACCATCCGCATCGACTGCAACACCTGGTGGGTCTTGGGCCCCTCGGAGGTGGGAAGCTTGGGGGAGACCCGTGGAGGAGAGGCCTGGTGCCTGCCACCACTGCACACCTGGACTGAGGAGGCAGAGTGCAGGCACAGGCTGGCCAGCAGCCCCAGGGGACAGGCCCTGAGCAACACCCACCCTGCCCGCAGCACGTGCAAGAACCGCCGATGGGAGTGCAGCAGCCGGCCCTGCCTGGGCACCTGCACAGCCTACGGCGATGGCCACTTCATCACCTTCGACCAGGAGCGCTACAGATTCGAGGGCAACTGCCAGTACACCCTGGCCCAGGTGGGTGCGCCCCACACCTCCCACAGGCTGGTCTCTAGGGCCTGTGACCAGTGTGTCCTCTCTTCCTGTCCAGGACTACTGCGAGGGCAATGGTAGCACCAATGGGACCTTCCGCATCATCACTGAGAACGTTCCCTGTGGGACCGTGGGGACAACCTGCTCCAAGGCAATCAGGCTGTTCACGGAGGTGAGAGCATGTGAGCAGCCTTGCAGCCTCCAGCCTGAGCTCCAGCCACGGTGCTGCTCCCAGGGTGCATAGTGAATATGCCCACATCTAGGACTCAGGATAGCAGACACCCACAGCCTGGCTGTCCAGATCAGGGGTGCAGGGCCAGTCTCCCTGATGACTCTGGGAGGCTCTTTCCTGCCTTGCCAGTCCTGCCGCCACCACCCCCACCGCCACCCTGCTCCAGCCTCTGCCTGTCTCATGCCTTCTCCTCTGTGTGTCCTCTCCTCTGTCACTTACAAGGACACTACCACTGGATTCAGAGCCACCCAGGTAATTCAGGCTGCTTCCATTTCTAGATCCTTCTCTGAGTCATTGAAAGGCTCCTTCCCAACAAGGTCGCAGACTCATGGTCTGGAGTTCAGACTGTGGATCTTTGTGGGGGCACAATTCATCCTACCATGCCTGGGGCCCCCACTTCCAGATAAAGGAGATCAGCATTCATAGGGCAGAAAGCAGAGCTGCAGGCTGGAAGTGCTTCCCCCTCAAAGGGTGGGGAGGAGTGGAGGAAGTCAGTGGCAGGTTGGACGAGGGAAGTGGGGTAGGGGGTTGCTATGGGGTGTGGGTGGACAGAGTGGACCTTTGGGGCCTCCTCAGCCAGCATACAGACTGCATTCCCACACCTCCCTTGGGTACCAGAACTTCCTGCCATCTTTTGGCCAAACCCACCCCACAAGGTCCTGTGTCTGTGAGCTCCCTGCCTGGGGAGGGTCCTAGGGTCTGCAGGCTGGCTTCTGCAGCTGTCGCCTCCATGTGCCTCTATCTGCAGGGCTATGAAATGGTCTTCCATGATGGGATCTTCAAGGTGGTGACAAAGGGCCACAATGGGGCTCTGCCCTACCAGATCCGCCACATGGGCATCTTCCTGGTCGTGGAGACCCACAGTGGGTTGGTTGTGTCCTGGGATCGCAAGACCAGTGTGCTCATCCGGCTGCATCAGCATTACAAGGTCAGTGCAGGCCAACCAGGACCCCTACTCCTAACCTGGCCCTGGCATTTGGAGGCACACACAAAGTAAGGTTCCAGAGTGATGAGTTGAGTCCACACCTAAAAGAGCTGACTCTGTCTGCTGGCCTCAGCTGGGCAGGGGGCTCTACGGGAGCTGGTGCTGCCCACCTGCCCGCTCTAGGACCTGTTTTACACCTTGTACCCCTGCACATTCCTTGGGCCAGCGGCCCAGGCTCCCTTCTCCCTGTGCTTCCACAGGGCAAGGTCTGCGGCCTGTGCGGCAACTACGACGGCAACGCCCTCAATGACTTCACCACACGGAGCCGGGCTGTGGTGGGCGACGTGCTGGAGTTTGGAAATAGCTGGAAGTTCTCCCCGTCTTGCCCCAATGCCCTGGTGCCCACGGACCCCTGCACCACCAACCCTTACCGCAAGTCCTGGGCCCAGAAGCAGTGCAGCATCCTTCACAGCGCCACCTTCGCCAGCTGCCACTCGGAGGTGGGGTTCAGAGAGGCCTGGAGCTCTGGGACCTGCGGGCATGCATGGCAGGGTTTGCAGCTACCCCTTGTTTCCTGGTGGGGCTGGGAACATGGCAAGCCTCTGAAGACAGTTTTGACCTGACTAGCACACAGCACATGGCCCTTGTTCTGGGTCCCAGGTCTGCATCTCTCACCAGGCAATCTCCAGTATCTTTGTGCCTGGTGTGGAGTTGTCTCCACTGTCTGAGCACAGATCTCATCAAAGGTTCCTAGTGATTGGCCCTTGACATCCCCCCAACAAGTCCACAGCACACATGGGAAACTGGCAGGGGCTCCCCTAGAGGAAGTGATGAGAGCCTTCGGTAGAGGCTTCAAAGACTGAAGTGTCCACTAGGAGCACAGCTTCCTAGTGCAGAACCCTTTGTGGAGTCGAGAGGAGGGCAGGTCACAAGCAGGAGCTGCTAGCTAACAAGCCCTTGCCTCTGCTGAGGCCCACACTCTCTGTGGCTCATCCTTGGGAGCAGATAGCTGCATAACCCTGTCCATTGGCTTGGAAGATCCTTAGTGGCTGACAAGGTTGACCTCAGCTTTGAAGGCTGCCCACAGTGTGGGAAGTGAGATCGTGGATCCGCCTAGGGGTCTGCGGCCAGCAACAGTGTGGGTTGGGGGCTGCCCCTCCTCAGCCTGGACAATAGGCAGCTCCTTGTTGGCCAGGTAGGTTAACTGCGTGGCCCAGGGTGCACAGGTTGGTAGGTTAAGCGCGACCTGCAAATCTGACACTAACTACTAACTACCCACCACTTCCTCAGGGCACATCCTGAGTGCCGGGCTCAACTCAGGGAGCTCTCATGGAGCTCAACTTTGGGAGTGAGATGTCAGGGTGGTTTGGGTGGACACTGCATAGGGGCCTGAGCAGGGAGCCACTAGGAGATGAGGGGAGCAGCAGGAAGGCCCACGTCGTGGAGCAGGGCCAGCCAGGGCACAAGAGCAGAGGGCCAGGTAGGGATGCGATGCCCAGGCAGGTTTGGAAACCAGGCCACATGATCTGACTTGTGCGATGAGAGATCTGAGGAGCATGAGTGAGGGTGCCCAGGTGGGCAGAGAGGCAGTGCTGGGGGCAGCTCCCATTTGGGACACTTTGAAGGTACTTAAAGCCCTAGGATGCAGGATCTTGGACTTCTGGTGTGGGAATTGACCTACAACTGGCTTTAGGGACTTGCCCAGGACCAGCTGGCTCCTGACCAGGGATGTGACTCTCCTCTCTAAGCGCCTCTGCCCCTTTTCTCCAGGTTGACTCCAAAAAGTACTATGAGGCCTGCGTGCACGACTCGTGTGCCTGTGACTCTGGAGGAGACTGTGAGTGCTTCTGCACCTCTGTGGCCACCTACGCCCAGGCCTGCCGTGAAGTGGGCGTGTGCGTGTCCTGGAGGACACCTGACATCTGCCGTGAGTTGGGGATCTGTCCATGGTGCTGAAGGGTAGGAGGTGGGGCTGCGGCCTCTGCACCTGCATCCGGGCCCCAAGGAATGACCTGCACACAAGTACATGGACATCCAACATGTGTGTGGGCTTGCACACGCGTGCACATCCATTTGCACAGACGTAGATCGATGCAGAACCAGACAGACTTCTCCAAAACCAGATGGTACTCCAGGGACAGGAGTTACAAAGGCAGGGCTAGGGAAGACTCGCGCCACGGGAGGTGGCCTGGAAGGCACCCCCTTAATCTCTACCCTCTGTGACCAGCACTGTTCTGCGACTACTACAACCCTCATGGGGAGTGTGAGTGGCACTACAAGCCCTGCGGGGCCCCCTGCATGCGCACCTGCCGGAACCCAAGTGGGCGCTGCCTATTCGACCTGCCTGGCATGGAAGGTGAGAGCAGAGTGTCCTGGGGGAGACCTCTGGGAGCCCACCACCAGACCAGGCCCAGCAAGTCTTGAGGTGACTCTGCTGCCATGGGTGTGGGCACGGGGCCACCTGGCACGGGACCTGAGAGGGGTTAAGACCCAGTGAGCACCCCCTGCCCACACTAGGCTGCTATGCAAAGTGCCCGCCCAGCAAGCCCATCTTCAACGAGGACCTGATGAAGTGTGTGGCCCAGTGTGGCTGCTATGATGAGAATGGGAACTACCATGACATCGGCAAACAGGTCCCCACATCCCAGAACTGCCAGAGCTGGTAGGGCAGGGCAGGGAGGGAAGAGGGAGGGATGGCTGCCCGCATGCACTCAGTCTCCCCTCCCTCTTCCAGTCACTGCTCCCCCCACGGCCTCCGGTGCTGGCATAATCCCACAGGTAAGGAAAGGCTGGGGGCTTGGGGCTGGAGGCCAGGTGGGAGCCAACAAGTGAGCCCACACCTGCCCACCCCAGCCTGCACATGCACCTATGAGGGCCAGACCTACCACTACCAGGATGTCATCTACAATACCACCGATGGCCTTGGTGCCTGCCTAATGGCCATCTGTGGAAAAAATGGGACTGTAATCCGGAGGACCAAGGAGTGTCTTGGAATCCCAACTAAACCGCCCTTCACCTTCACATCTTCCTCCACAGGTAAGTCCTACCTGTCTCCCCAGAAGCCTCCAACCCTGGACCATCAGGTAGCCTGTGGCCAAGGTGAGGCTTGGCCATGTCTGGGACAAGGGAAGACCCCAGGGCACTTGGTGTAGGGGTTCCTGCTATGGGGGAGCCCTGAGTTCTGACCATGACCTGCTGGCTGGGCTCTGCCTAGGGTCCATGATCCCACCCCCTGCATGTAGCCAGGGCACAATGACTGACAGGTTTACCCCAGGCTCCATCGACCATAGCATGCCCAGCCCAGGAAGTCAGTGTCCTTGAGACTGGCCTTGAGTCTCCCAATCAGGAATAACTCTGACCATGGCTTGGGCTAGTACTGGGGTTGGGGGCCAGCTGTCGCCCAAACCCACTGGGTGTGGTGAGGACCAGAGGCTGAGTGGGGCCTTCACATGTCCACACAGTTTCAGAGTCCACTTTATCTACCGTGTGTGTCCGTGAGGTCTGCAAATGGTCCAGCTGGTATGACAGCAGCCGTCCAGAGCCTGGCATAGAAGGCGGGGACTTCGAGACATTTGGGAACCTGAGGCAGAAGGGGTATCAAGTGTGCCAGGCCCCAACTGCCATTCAATGCCGCGCAGAGCAGTTCCGTAGCAAGCCTCTGCAAGAGCTGGGCCAGATGGTGGACTGTGACCCTGCCTGGGGTCTCACATGCCTCAACAGTGAGCAGAACCCCCCGCTCTGCTACAATTATGAGCTGCGGGTTCTGTGCTGTGAACATGTGCCCTGCGGCCCCATCTCAACCACCAGCTCCTCGTCCGCGATACCCGGCATCTGCCGGCCTCGATGCCAGTGGACTGAGTGGTTTGATAAGGACTACCCTAAAACCGAGGAGTTTGGGGGGGACATTGAGACATATGACAAGATCAGGGCTGCAGGAGGCTACATCTGCAAGCAGCCGCAGGCCATACAGTGCGAGGCAGAGAACTTCCCTGGCCAGACCCTGGAGCAGGTGGGTCAGCAAGTGAGCTGCGATGTCCACTCAGGCCTGATATGTCACAACCAGAACCAGATGGGGATGTTCCCCATGTGCTACAACTACAGGATTCGTGTGCTGTGCTGTAGCACCAGCCACTGTGTGACTGCCACCACACCACCAGCCATGCTGGCACCGACCGCCAGCCAGGGAACAACCCATTGCCAACCCAATTGCGAGTGGACAGAATGGTTTGACACCGACTTCCCCACCTCGGGGGTTGAGGGTGGTGACATGGAAACTTATGAAAACATCAGGGCCGCAGGGGGCAAGATGTGCCAGGAGCCCAAGAAGATAGAGTGCCGGGCAGAGAGCTACCCTGCGGTGAGCATCGACCAGGTTGGGCAGGTGGTCAACTGCAGCTTGCAGGTCGGGCTGGTCTGCAGGAACAAGGACCAGAGAGGCGAGTTCAACATGTGTTTCAACTACAACGTGCGTGTGCTCTGCTGCGATGACTACTCGCACTGCCCCTACTGGGCCGTCCCCAGGTCCTCCTCAGCCCCACCGACCGCGGCAGCCTTGTCCAGGCCTTCCCACCAGCCTCTCCTGGGGACTGCCACCATCCACACTGTCCCAGGACCCTTGGGCCCCCGCCCAGCATGGACCACCAGGGCAACCTCGCCTATGATCACCAGGCCCATAATGGGTGCCATCTCCCACAAGATTGGCCACACAACCCCAGAGCTGACCACCACGTCCATCTCATCCACACCCACCAGACCCCTCACAGCTCCCACCCCCACCCAGGGGACCATCTACACACCCCCAGTGCTGACCATCATGGTGACCTCACCTGAGACCACCAAACGCACAGTGGCCCACTCCACCCCGGAAACGCTCCACACATCAGTGCTGACCACCAGGGCCACCTCGCCCATGGCCACTATTTCCACTGAATTCTCCTTTGCCCCAGGGAGCACCCACACCCCTGCGGTTTCCCCCAGCAGCCTGCTGACCTTCAGTGTGTCCACCACATCTCCCTCCAGCCTTAGCAGCCTCAGGCCCATGACCCTGTCCAGCCCACACTCTTCCCCGACTCCATGCATTTGCGAGGCATATGGACGCCTGTTCTCACCTGGTGAGTGGAGGAAGCTGTGTTCCTACCCCATGTACTCTGTTGGCATGATCTACCTGCCTTGGGGAGCTCAGGACCCTCTCCTACTGGCAGTACTCCACCCTGCCCAGTCTGGCCAACACCCCTCCATCTGATGCTGTCCCTGGAGCCCAGCTCCTGCCTGCTGACTCTGAATGCTGACCTGTTAGCTGGAGGGTAGCTGGTCCTCCTATGGCTGTCTCTTTCTTAGGCGATGTCATCTATAACAAGACTGATGTAGCTGGATGCAACTTCTATGCCATCTGTACCCAGAACTGTTCCATCGACCGCTTCCACGGCACCTGCCCCACCCCCTCATCAGCAGTGTCCTTCAGCCCGGTGCCCTTACCCTCACTGCTCGCCTCTGGCTGTGATAACGCTGTGCCCCCCCGACAGGTGAGCTTCCCTTTCCCTCCGCCTCCCTCTGGGACATCAGAGGGTCACTCCGCTGGGCTCAGCCATGGCCAATACCCAGCACTACCCCAGCCCTCAGGCCTCTCCTGCAGATCCATCCCCTGGCATGTCTGGTTGAGGGGAGGCACACAGGACCTGGGGTGTTGTCAGCACAGGCTGGCTTCCCTCTGGAGGCTCAGGTGCATGGGACCTCAGTCTGTAGGAATGCTGGGGGATGGGTCCCTGTGAGCCACCCCCTGGTGAGCACCCAGCTTGTTCCCTGTGGCAGGTGAATGAGTCCTGGAGAATGGATAATTGCACGATGGCCAGGTGTAAGGGCAACAACCAGGTTGTCCTGCTAGAGCCAGAGCCCGTGGCCAACGTGACCTGCGTGAACCAGCACCTGCCCATCAAAGTGTGGAACAAGAGCCAGCCCTGCCTGTTCCACTACGAGTGCGAATGTGAGCAGGCGGCCGGGAGGGGACGTGCAGAGGCAGGCTGAGCGAACTCTGCTGCCGCGCACCTGGGAGGTGTCGGCCCTCGCAGGCCTCAGACCGGCTGACTGCACACATGCCTGCTGGTAGCGCCTGCGGGCACAAGTCCACGGGGAGGGGCTTGTTCCTGGGGTCTGTGCCTGCGGGCACAGGTAGGGTAATGAACAACCCACAGCCTGGGTTCAGGACGCAGACACCCCCACAGCCTCACCATCCTGCAGCCAAGATCTCTGAGAGGCCCTGGGAAGCTCTTTCCTGCCTTGCCAGTTCTGGGGGCCCCTCATGTCCTTGTCTTGTGGCCACACCATTCCAATTCTTGCCTGTCTTCTCATGGCCTTCTCCTCTGTGTGTCCTCTCCTCTGTCACTGATAAGGACACTGTCACTGAATTCAGGGCTACCCAGGTAATTCAGGTTGATCCCATTTTCAAGATCCTTCTCTGAATCATCTTCAAAGGCCCCCTTCCCACTGGGGTCACATGCATAGGTCCCAAGCTAGACATGGATTATGGGGACACAGTTCAACACATGACACCAATTTTGTAGATGAGGCACCTGAAGCCCAGGTGCTTGTGTCGCTACCCTGAAGTCACAGGGTGCTGGCTCTGGGTAACAAGAGGCTAAAGAAATGGGGCCTCCAGCCTGTTGTGTTCCACAGGTTTCTGCAGTGGATGGGGTGACCGGAATCTGATGACATTCGACGGCACCGCCTACTCCTTCCAGGGCAACTGTACCTACATCCTCATGAAGGAGATCCAGCCTAGTCATGGGAACCTGAGCATCCTCATCCACAAAAACTACTGCAGGGCCAATGTCACCACCAGCTGCCCCCGTACCCTCCAAGTGTACTACGAGTCCACGGAGATCATCCTCACCACTACCAATGACAGCGGGGTGGAGGAGAGCCTGGTGAGTCCCTGAGGCTAGGAGCAGGGGTGGCCCACAGGGCTGCCTGAGGCAGAGCACACCTGTGGGCCCAATGGCCCTGAGGGAAAAGCCAATCCCTGGGGAGGGGTGCACAGAATGGTCTCCAGGGCTCGGGAGTCAGAACTCCTAAAAGCTGTCTGGACCTGCCCCTGGTCATGGACTCCCCAGATCCTTTTCAACCAAATGCCTGTGAGCCGGGGCTTCAGCAAGGATGACATAACTGTGTCAGTGACCGGGGCCAGCACCATGAGTGTCGATATTCCTGTTGGCGTGTGGATCACGTTTGACACACAGAGCTTCCAGATCTGGCTGTCCTATAGGAACTTCAGCCACAACACGGAGGGCCAGTGTGGTGAGTGGGTGTGACCTGACACCCAGCTGTGTGTCACCTGCTCTGGGCTCCCCAGCGACCTCACCATGCCAGAGATGCCACTGAGCCTCTGTAAATAGTGGAAGAAGTTGGGATGGAGACACCCCAAGTCTTCCTGGGCTCCAGCCCACAGTGGCCTCCGCTCCACTCCCCAGGCACCTGCACCAACAACCAGAGGGATGACTGCCGCTGGTCAGATGGCACCATAGTCCCCAACTGCAAGGACATGGCCAAGAGCTGGGTGGTGCCCGAAAGTGGCAGAGAAGAGTGCCATGTACCAGCCATCTCTCCTACCAGCACCAGTCCCGAGCCCCCGTCCAGCATGTCCACCTACACCTCCTGCCCCCCAGCACCCCTCTGCAAATTGATGCTGAGCCAGTGAGTCCTTGACTTGGGGTGTGGGTGGCCTGGGGCAGGAATCTCTGCCTGGGCCAGACACTGCTGCACGCCCAGTCCTGAGAACACCTGTCTGTAGGGTTTTTGCTGAGTGCCATGGTGTCATCGCACCTCACCCCTTCTTTCACACCTGTGCGAGTGACAGCTGCAAGGGTGGCCATTCCATACTCTGCCATTACCTGGAGGTCTATGCAACATCCTGCCGCTCGCGGGACGTGTGTGTGGATTGGCGCAATGCCACCAGCGGGCTGTGCAGTAAGTTGAACTGAACCAGGGTTCTGGCCTCCTGGGCCTGACAGCCATCTCACACCTGTCTCTGTCCACAGACTTCACCTGCCCACTCACCAAGGTGTACAAGCCGTGTGGTCCCATGCAGCCTGCCTCCTGTGACTCCAAGTAAGTTCAGGCTGGGCAGTGGGGCAGCAGGCTCCCACGGCTGTCAAGGCCTGCCTGAACATTGAGGCGCCAGGAGACCTGAATGATTGGGGCTATGAGCCTGAGCTGTGGCCCCCAACCCTGGACTCCCTAGAACTCCCCCAGATCTCTGACCCTGTGGGTGGGTTAGGACCCCAGGAAGGCTGCCTGCCCACCTCCACCCTCCCTTGGCTGCCTGTGACAGGCTCAGAGTCCTGCTGTTCTTGCCCTGCAGGACCCGCAGACCCCCAAGCCAGCGACTGGCAGAGGGCTGCTTCTGCCCTGAGGACCAGCTCCTCTTCAGCTTGAGCTCAGGCATCTGTGTGCCCGAATGCGGTAAGCACGTCTACCTGCCACTGGCCAGGGCCCCTACATCACAGTGATGCCTAGAGCCGTGCAGAGCCCTCGTGGCCTCCTGAAGTCAGCTACACAGGGCACAGCCCAGATTTCCTATGCATTACTGTCCCTGTCCCAAGCCTCTCAGGACCAGACTTGCTAGGGTCCCTGGAGAGTTGCCCACCCCAAGCCATGCCTTAACAGCACAACACTCCAAGAGTTCTCCAGGGGTTTCCATCCCAGCCCGGTGGGCAGCCAGTCTCGAGAACACATGGCTGTCTGGGCCCATCCACCTCCATAATCTCAATAACTCCTCTTTTCCCTTCCTTCCAGGCTGTGTAGGACCAGATGGGTCTCCGAAATCTGTAAGTGGTTCTGCCCCTACCTGCCCCGGCCTCAACCTGAGCTGGGGGAGGAAGAACCCCATCTTGAGTGGCCAGCTCTTTTGTAACCCTGTGGGGTTGGCCTCTTGCTTGGCCTGTCACTCTGGGCTACAGGAGCCGTCCCTGCTGAGGGGAGCATCTGGTATGCTATAGAGTGCAGCCTCCCTTCATCTGGGGCCCAACCTTGGTCTGTTGCAGCTGGGAGAGCAGTGGGTCAGCAACTGCCAGTCCTGCGTGTGTGACAAAGGCTTGATGTCCGTGCGGTGCAAGCCGGTACACTGTGAGGCACAGGACCTGCCCCCGCAATGTGGACAGCCTGGTTTCATGGCCCTCACCAGGCCCCAGGCTGACAACCCCTGCTGCCCTGAGACACTGTGTGGTAAGCACCAGCCAGCAGGAGTCAGGGCAGTGGCACAGAGCCCATACCCACCAGGGGCAGAGAGGACAATGGGTCCTGCCCTGATCTTGGCTGGACCACTTGCGTGGGGCAGGGTCAGGTGTTTCAGTTTCCATTTGAAAATGAGGCCAGTGACCTCGGGCTTGATCTCAGAGACAGTCCAGAGGTTGGGGAGGGTTGGGGTGACAGTGAGGGGAGCATAGCAGCTCCTGAGAACCAGAAACCTGCATGGCCAGGAAGGGACAGAGAAGGCTACCCAGGCGGGTCCCTATGGTCCCCTCTCCACAGTGTGCAACATGACCACCTGCCCCCACAGCCCACCCAAGTGTGGGCCAGGGCATGAGCTGTCCAGCACCCAGGAGAAGGATGGCTGCTGCCCCCGGTTCACCTGCCGTGAGTGGAGCGGGTGGGGTGGGGCAGGGCAGCTGGGCACTGGTGGGGAATCTTGCTGGGTGGGGCTCAGGGCAGGGAGGGCCCAGCCATACTCAGCCCTCCTTTCCTTTCAGGACCTAAGCTGTGTACCTACAGTGGCACTGCCTATGGGGTAAGGCTCAGCTAGGCAGGGTGTTAGCAGGGCCAGAGGGGGCAGGTGGGACGCTGTCTCTCTCTCAGTCCCCCTCCTTATCTCCACAATCCTGCCTTGAGGGAGGATCTGTAGAGGGGCTCTGGGCCCTTAGGAGCGGGACACAGGGTGGCTCCTCATCAACAGCAGTAGAAGACTGGCTTCCATGCCTGCTGCCTGCATTTCAGCTTCAGGGGCTCCCCCAGGAGGCAGGCAGGATGCCCCTGGCAGGCCCTGCATACCAGTGCTCTGCTAGGGACACATCCATATACCAGTTGAAGTTTGAAGAAAAGGTCCCTGTGTGCCCCACCTGGACACAGGGAGGGGTCCTGGGCCTGGAGTCCCACCCAGTGCCCTTGATGCATCCCCTGGTCCTCTATAGGTTGGAGCCACCTTCCCAGGGGTTGCTCCCTGCCACACATGCACCTGCCTCTCTGTGGATGCCCAGGACCCAACCGTGCAGTGCAAGAAGGTTCCCTGCAACACCACCTGCCCGCAGGTGGGCCCAAGACTGGGAGACACAGCCCAGCACGCCCACCTGGCGACAGCCACCAGGAGAGCCCTCCAGCTCAGTCTTCTCTAGGGTCTTAGTTTTCCCCATAGGGAGGGTGTGAAGTAGAAAGAAGTTAAGGGGGTTGGGGGATAAGACCTATAGGCTGCCAGGATAGGGGCTGCGTTCAGGATCCAGGAAGACAACAGTGGATAGAGAGAAGGTACTGGAATGGAGGCAGGGGTGAGGCCTCAATGGTACAACTGGGAACAAGGGATACGGCCTCATGTCAGATGGCTGCCAGGGAGGCACAAAGGCCCCTGGGGACATGGGGGTGGGATGGCAGGTTGGGCTGGAGAGAGACCTGACCACTCCTCCTGTCCTGAAGGGCTTCAATTACTCGAATGTAACTGAACAGTGTGTGTTGGCCATGTGCTTCACCCCAGAGGGCCAGCCAATCCAGGTAACAAGAGAGGGCTTCTGGGATGGGCCCTCCCTGGGAGACCCTCACCACAGCAGGGCTCAGCTGGGTCACGAGTCCCCACCACTCCTCCCTTCCTGCATTTCAGCCCAATGAAACCTGGGTCAACAGCCACGTGGACAACTGCACCGAGTACCGTTGCGAGGCCAACAGCTGGGTCACCATGCTGACCCCACTGCCTAAACCTTGCCCTGATGTGTCCAACTGCAGTGTGTGTGCCTGGGAAGCCCTACCCTGAGACCCCACCAACCCTGAAGGCCCCACCTACCTGGGAAGCCCTGACCCTGGGGGGCCCCAAGAGGGCTCTGCCTGGATTCTGCCCCATACTCTCACCCCATCAACACCCCTGTCCTTGGCCCTGCAGGGGACCCTCAGGAAAACTGGCTGCTGCTACTCCTGTGAGGAAAGGGGTGAGTTGAGGCCATGTCCCCACCCACTGGTTCCTCCCAGAAGCTGCCCAGACGTCATGTTGGGAGGCAGAAGGACCCCAGACTTCAGCTCCATCCCCGAGGAATGAAAGAGGTGGTCATGCAGGGAGGGGAGGCTCCCCTGGCCCAGCCCAATGAGAATCTGGGGGGCTCTGTGCCCACTGTCTTCTTCCTAGACTTGTGCCAAGTCCGTGGCAACCTGACCATCCTACGGTACCGGGACTGTGAGACGGAAGCTGCGGTCAATGTCACCTTCTGTGAAGGTTCCTGCCCTGGAGGGTCCAAGTGAGTAGTCAACTTGCATACCCCAATAACAAGGCGGAATTGATAGCCTCCTGCCACCCAGGGCCCCACCAGGTCTGTCTGCTCGCCTGCTGACTTGCTTTGGGTCAAGAGGTCACAACTGCTACAGGAAGGAGGCAAGGGCTCCCAGCAGGGCTGCTATCTTTACATCCATCTGCACAAAGCCTGGAGATGACCTCCTGGCTCAGCTGAGTCATACAGGACAGGCACCTTGGCTATGGGCCTGTGTCCAGAGGCCTGAGGGGCCATGTCCACCTAGGGAAGGCAAGCAGCATTAGAGTGCTCCGTGGGCCCTGGATGGCCCTGGCTATGGCCAGCTGTAAGCAGGAGTGGCCAGGGGGTTTGAAAGCCCTTGGCCAGAAAAGCAGGACAGGACAGGACAGGGTCTGACTCAAGGGCCTGAGGAGGATCCAGAAGAGATCTCTGTCCTGAGTTAGTGAGATGGAGGAGCTGGTTCAGGGTCAGGAGCCAAGGGGACCACAGAAGGCAGAAAAGGTTCAAAGTGACCAGAACACCCCAAGAGCCCAGGAAGGAGCCACCTGTGAACAGATAGGGCAGTCATCATGAGCCCAGAGGCCCATGAACATGGCAAATGCAGACACAGCTCAGGCTGAGGGCAGCCCTGTGTCCGCAGGTACTCGATGGAGGCGCAGACCTTACTGCACCAGTGTACCTGTTGCCAGGCAAAGAGGGCCCACCAGGTGGCCGTGGCCATGTGGTGTGCCAATGGTACCAACATCCAGCACACCTACACCCAAGTGGACGAGTGCAGCTGCTCCCCGACCTGCCTCGCCTCCACCCTGGCTCCCATGGCCACGCACGTCTAGGGCCTTGTCCCCGCGCCCCTCCACCTGGAGCCAGAATGTCGTCTCTGACCATGAAGACCTCAGGTGGGCCTGCTCCACCGGGCCTGGGAGACCCCTTTTTCCCCCTGACTAGCCAGGAGACAGCACCCTGGAGCACAGTGGGCCAGTGAGGATCAGCTTGAGGAAGGCATAGGCAGGAGTCCTGCCCATGGAGACCCTCCAGCCTGCCTGGGTCACTTGCCATCAGGCTTGCCCTGCACTTGTAACAGGACCCTGCCCTGCCCTAGCTCTACACCTTCCTGATGGCATCAAGATGCCCCAAAGCAAAACTGAGAACCTGCTGCTGTGTCACCCCCACCACAGGGCTCTAGAGGCAAGAGTTCCTGCCAGTGCCTCCTGCAGCCTTAAGGCAGAGGCCTGTCCAGGCAAGGCCAGCAGCCAGGAGCCACAGCAGGCAAGGGGGTGCCTGTCCACGTCTGGATTCTATGGCCTTCTGGAGGGGATCTGGGACTGCTACCATGGCTGAGGTGTGGGTTTGAGGGGGTCCAGCCCCAAACTGCAATAAACCCTGGCATTGTGTGTGTCTCCTTTCTGAGTCTTTTCTGCAAGCACTGTCCCCAGGCCTGTTCCAGCTGGCCAGTCTCAGGGAGTGGGTACAATGAGCAGAGCTGCAGATGCCAACCCGGACATTATTGAGGCAGCTAAGGAGACTGGCTCACATTCAAGGATGGAGAAGCCTGTGGTGGCAGTGAGGTAGCCACAACCCCAGTCAGTGTGGAGGTGGGGCTGCCTCCAGTGCAGGAGCACCAGAAGAAGGGTGGGCAGCCCTGCTCAGACTCCAAGGGCTGTGAACAGTGCTGGCCTTCAGCTCCAAGGCTGGGCTGTGGAGGTGGGGGTGGCAGCCAGAAACTTGCCAACCAGGACACACAGCATGGAAGACAGGGTGCTCTGGCTTTGGGCTTGGCTGTACAGGAAGGACAAGAAAGGAAAGCATGGAGTTAAGTGTGTGGGCCCCAGGTGGTGTCCCAGCCTGGAAAGAAAAGGCCATGCTGGCCACCAGTGAAGGAAGCCTCTAGAGGGGCAGTAAGGTCTCTGCCTCAGGCCACCCTGCTCCAGGCCACGGCAGCAGTCAGGCCCTGCACTACAGAGCTCCTACTCCTGTGGTTGCTGCTCCTAGGGCCTGATAAGGACCACCTGGCTCTCTCATGGTCACGGCTACCCTGCATCTGGACCAGAGGAGCTCCTGGGGACTCACGAGGGGTTTCCAGGGTCACCTTCTCCACGTGTACCCTGAATCTAGAGTCTGACTTCCTGGAGAGCATGACAGGTCCTTGCCCATTTGGGTCTTTGTTAAGCCACAGTCACTCCCATGGCACCATCACCTGCCTTGGCTATGGGACATGGGTATCACATTCCAGGGACATATACATGGGCCAGGCTGTCTGCATTGTGGGGCATCACCCTTTAATCCTGACCAAGGCCCCATGCAGCATGTGCTATTGCTGCTCCCACTTGACCGAGGAAACAGGACAGGCCCAGAAAGGGCAGAGGTCCTCTTTCTAAACCGCAGGCTCAATGTGGTCCCAGGGGAGGAAACTATGAAAACAGACAATGAATAAACAGTGCTACTTGACTTTAGATGTATCTGTAAAGGGTATTTGGTTTCCAGATGGAAAAGTGGGCATCTTTCCCCAGACATAAAAAGATGACGATGGCAGTGACTTTCCAACAGCAGCAACTGCAAAGCCCAGTGAAGTACGTAAAGTGGACAGAGGCCCTTCCTGAGGAGTGGCTCAGGAGGCCCTGATGGTGAGGGGCTTCCAGAAGCCCTTCCTTACAGGAAGTGCATTCTGCCCCAGCTACCACAACCCTCTGGCAGCCAGGTGTTAAGAGTCAAAGCTCTAGCAAAACAGGACAAAGGCCATGTGTTCAGATTCATGAGTGTAATGAGATTTCCCCCCTAAGACTTAAGGATATTGAGAACAGATCTCAAGTTTTGTTATTTTTTCTAATGAGCTCCAACAGGAAAGAATGGAGAGAGGACAGAGAGGCAGTATGTGAACAGGTAACACCTTTCAGAACGAAGGCCCGAGCTCTCAGCCTGAGGGCCCCCAGGGAGCACCATGAGAGGGAGAAAGAGGATGTTCACGGCTCCATGGCACTGAGACTCTGGACACTCTGGACACCCAAGCAACAGAGACAACATCAAGGCTGCCAGAAAGAGGCAACAGGTCACCTGCAGAGCAGTGTGAGTCTGATAGCGTCTGGCTCCTTGTTAGTCACGCTAGATATGCAGCGCCTTCAGATGCCAAGTGAAAATGTCTCTGAGCACGGAGTCCCACACCCAGTTAAACCCTCCTTTAAAGGTGGCAGGAAGACATTGAGGTGGAGCTAAAGATGGACTGCAACGGCAAGAGTCAACAGAGTGGTTGCCCCGAAACACCCCAAGAAATACACCCCAGAAATGATGCAGAAACTATCTCAAACACACTCATCTGGGTCTTCCTTTGAGGCCAGTGCTTCCAGCAAAACCCTCGCCTGCCCTGGGGTCATGAACATCATCTTCTAAACTTCTTACCATTGTTCCCAATCCACCAGGTGTGGTGTTTGAGTGGTGTGAAGGGGTCTGAGCCATTGCACTCCACACTTGGCCAACTGTCCTGTGCCAGGTCTCCTTGCAGTGGTGCCAGCTGACTGGGCTCTGGCAGTGCTCTTGATGTTGCCAACAGCCTCTGACATCTCATAGCTGAGCATCTGCACTTGAAGCTGCTTGCACCCACTCTCCTCCACCTTCAGAACCCCGCACACTGAGCTTTCCACATAGACACAGCAGAAAAAGTAGGCTTTCAGGACTTTGCTGGGGCTATGTGGAGTCAGCTAGAACAGCGTGCAGGCCGAGGCAGGGCGACCATGTGGAGAGAGGGCGCCGCACCCCAGTGCACCTGGGTGCCAGTGAGGATGGCAAGATGGCCATGTGGGTGACTTGGCAGCAGCTGGGAAACGGCAGACCTGGATCTGTCCTTCCAAACTCGACCTCTGGTTTGTTGTTGTGGTTTTTTGTTGTTGTTTTTGTAATGTAGGCCCCATCCTTCATACCACAGCCCAGGACACATCTTCCTGAATGGATGACCCACACACCGAAGAACTAGAAGTTAAAAGTATACAAGTAGGCCTGGAGCGGTGCCTCAGTGGTAGAGCACTTGCCTGGCATGCGTGAGGACCTGGTTCAACCCCCAGCACCATGTGCACGACAGAAGGAAAAACAAAAAACTAGATGAAATGAATTGACTCTCTTTAAAAAATAAAGTAGGGCTGGAGCGGCGGCTCAGCAGTTGGAGCACATGCCAAGGACCCAGGTTCAAACCCATGCACCACATATACAACTAGGTGTCAGAGAAATGAAAGCCAGATGAAAAAATAAATTTAAAAAAATTCTCTCCCCCTCTTAAAAAAAATAAAGTATCCAAGCAGTAGAAGAAAACATAGGTAAACATCTTTAAACCCTAAACGTGGAAAAGGCTTTTCTAATTATGAATAAAAATACAGAAACTCTAAAAGAAGCAATAATAAATCTGACATTAAAAAAGAGAGAAAACTTTTACATGGAACGAAATCAACAGCAAAATAAAATGGCAGAGCAGTGGCAGAACCTGCAGCTTATGCACAGCTGCAGCCTCCAACACAGAGGAGCAGCTAAAAATGTGGACAACACAGCCAAACAGAAGAGACCCTTCCCAAGAAAAGGCGAGCAAGCAGCACTCAAACTCAATCTTGCTCCCCGAGATTCCAATGCAGAGACCACCTTGGCTGATGGGCCCTGAAGGGACAATGGAGAGGCCTGAGGACCACAGGGCCCTCCTGGACTCAGAGGACTAAGACTCAAGAGCACCCTCCAGGGGAACCCATGCTAGCCTGTAAGGTCCTGCCCAGTTCTGCTGTCCTCAGGCCCCTTGCTGTTCTGCATCACCTCCCAGATACTGCACTTTTCTGCTCCAGCTCACACCTGGCGTCTCCCTGAAGGACTGCACTGAAGTGCCCGACACTCCCTCACTTGACCCTCAGCCAAGACTGCCTGGGATGGGCTCTCAGAAGCTGGCTGGACAGGGCCTTCCGCTGAAGCTGCTCCTCCCCTCTAGGGACTCTAGGCAGGATCCCAAATCCCTCCCCAGGCAGGGGGCAACACAGGCCTCCTACTGCTGTCTTGCAAGGCCTGAGATGCTCACATCCCCGAGTCAGGATGCAAGTGCAAGAGGAGCTGCTGGCTCAGTCCCCTAGGCACAGATGTTAAATGTGACCCAGGAACTGGTGGGTTAGGGTCACACACTAATGAGGATGAAGAGAAAGACAATAGGCTCTTGTCTATCAAAACAGGTGGAGGCCTGATGTGAAAGTCAAGGTAAAGACACCACTATCTCCTGTGGCTGCGGGGCAGGTGGTGCCGAGTGCTGACACAAAGAGTTTGATGAAGGGAACAAGCACCCTTGGAGTTGACCCCAGCATGCTGGAGACAGTGCCTTCTTGAAGCAGACATCCTAGAACTACCCTCCTGGCTGTGAAGGAAGGGGCTGTGGCAGGTCCAGGGAGGGTGCCTCACTCGCCAAGTGAGGGGAGCGTAAGCGTGGGGGCACCCCAAGAGGAGCTCTCCCCTACAGAGGGGTTCAAGGTGCAACATCTGTCACAAAATCAGATTCCCCTAAATTGCAACAGAGACAAGAGGACCCTGAGATAGCACAGCATGGTGGCAGGATGTCAGTGCCAGAGGCCCCACGATAAGCAAGGTGAATGGCACCCTAGGGTCCTGGGGCAGTGTCTGTGGTTCCTAGAGGCAACTGACAAGATCAAGCACAGAGCAAAAGTGGAGGAGTGGAGGTCAAGGTCAGTCACCTCGTGGAATGCCCTGGCTAACCTCCTCAACCCATTCCCAACTCACTGATAACAGAGACGTGGGGCACCTGGGCCTTCTCAAAGCACCTCTGCTAGGTAGGGTTGTGTGGGGTTAGATGCTGGGGTCCTGGTCAGGGTCTGCCTATCCATCCACCCCATAATGGGCCCACTACTCACTTTCCACACGCCTGGGACACTCAGTTGCCAGCACCAGCCCAGAGACTGCTGCTGCCTATTCAGTAAAAGTCCCAGTAGCAGGCCAAGTGGGACCTGAAACTGAACCAGGTGCACGTGGGTGGGACTAAGAGCCTGAGCCCAAGCTGAGGGCCCAGCCCAGGGGACAGAGCCCGCAAGCCAGATGGAGGTTATCCATGTCCCCTCCTTGAAATCACGAGGAGGCCCTGACACGCTCGTCTTTCCACTGCTGCCCGATATTAAAATCACTTTATCCTACCCTTTTTATTCCCCCAGAGAGGACAGTGAGAGAGAGGGAATCAATTTTATTTAGTTTCTCATGTGGCCTTCGCTGCTCCAACACTTCATTGTGTACGTGGTGCTGGGGTTTGAACCCGAGACCTCACGCATGCCAGGCAAGCATGCTGGGCAAGCACCACAACCACTGAACCACCCCTCTAGCCCTGCTTTATCTTACCTTAAACATTAGTTTTATGCCATTAACACAGACTCACTCTGTCCCTGGGTTTCACTGTGATTCTTGTATCTCATCAGTCCTGAAATGCTCTGGGCCCCTGTCCATTCAGACCCTGTGTCCTTCACTCCCCTGTCCATTCAGACCCTGTGTCCTTCACTGAACCTGAAGTCCATTTAGATGTCAGGCCTTGAATCCCAACTCCCAGCCCGTCACCCACGTCTCTCGCAGTGCTACTCACCAGAACCTTTCAGTGCGTCATGCAGTCACGTCTATGGAGACCATCACTCAGGGCTTGTACGGCTCACTTCCAAACGCTCTTTGATTCTGTGCTGTTCTTCGCTTGCTCATGTGGCTCAGAGGGAACCCTGATCGCTGGAGCCCCCAGGTCTCAGCTGCGGCTCACTGCTTCCTTGGGGAAGATGCTTCCCAGTGCTCTGCAGCTTGCCATGGAGGTGTACACATGGCTGCACTCACGAGAGGCCCATATTAACCACACGTTCCTCCAGAAAGATGACCTTCTGGATCTCAATGAGGCCTCCCCAGGCAGCAGGGAGGACCAGGTCATGAACTCCCAATGCCCTGGCAGGTCCACTCCTTTCCTTCTTGTCCCTGTGCCAAAGAAGGGTGTTTCCAGTCACATTTGGGATGAAGATGCCACC
Source organism: Aplodontia rufa (assembly GCA_004027875.1). NCBI lineage: Eukaryota > Metazoa > Chordata > Mammalia > Rodentia > Aplodontiidae > Aplodontia > Aplodontia rufa. The sequence continues at coordinate 47,752 of PVKS010005030.1, forward strand.
TCTGTAATGTCCTGGGTTGATAGGGGTCTGACCCTGAGCCCCAGCACAGGGCTCCAAGCCTCTTACCAGCTAATGCCCTATATACCCCAGGACATCAGAGCTGTGTCCATCCACAAATGGATGCTGATGGAGTGCCTCCCAGTGCTGGCTCCGTGCCACGTGCTGAGGAAAACGCAGCAAACGGAGACCGAACCCTGACGTCCCATGCAACCTCTACCCCATCTTGGGAACCTCCCACTTTCCTGTAGGCCCAGTCCCACACTCAAAAAGGTATATTCGTGGCCAGGTGTGGTGGCACATGCCTATAATCCTGGTGGCTCAGGAGGCTGAGGCAGGAGGATCGCCAAGTCTGAGGCCAGCCTTAGCAACTTGGTGAGGCCCTAAGCAACTCAGAGATCCTCCCTCAAAATAAAAAATAAAAGGACTGGGGATGTGGCTCAGTGGTAAAGCACCTCTGGGTTCAATCTCCAGCACCACAAAGAAAAAAAAAGTGTATTTGTGTTCCCTCCGCCCCAAGAATTTTGGGTATTTTGTCACAGATGAGCTTCTCAGAGTAAGTGTTCCTCGTCCCTCTGCATCACACCCAATACTACTGCACGGTCAACTTTTCTCAGCTATTTTCAGCAAGTGTTTCTGATTTCTGGTTAGAAGGTCACACCTCTGCAAAATACCACACTCAGGATGAGGTGGCATCCCCAGGTGACAGGGAAGTGGTACTCAGGGCCCCACCTGCCCGGCCTACTTCAAAGGGAGTTTAGCGCCACTAGTGACAGAGAAGATACCCCCCATGACCCCAAGGCTGTCCCAGCAGCCACCTGCTCTGGCTTGCATGAGAAGGTTTACAGGGGGGCTGCTTCCGAGCAGGGTAAGTGTGGGCTCTGCCCTACCACTTCAGGGTTCACAGATTGTTCCCTAATGTGGGCCAGTCATCACCTGGAGCCCACTGTCCCTGAGCAGGGAGTCACATCGGGCCCTCAAGAAAAAAGTGGTGGTAGCCAGTTCTGGCACAAAGGTTACAAAAGTGGTCTGGGAGACAAAGTTCACAGAACAAAGACAGAGAGACACTTGGTGACTGCCAGCAGCAACTAAAACCCATAGCTTCTGCCACCACCATCAAGCCAAGCCCCAATTCCCCTTCCTAACTCTAGTAGAAACAAACAACAAGAAAACGTCCCGCTCAGCCCCTCAGCCTTCGCAGTTCACGTTAGGCCTCTCCCTCCCAGTCACGCAGAGCTGTGAGGAGTCCTTTCTACTGCACCCCAGGAGCCTCGTTCAAACACTCAGGAACAAAGATGGCAAACCTTCCCGTAGAGGACTTTATTTCTCTATTTGTGTTTGGACCACTTATTAAATTAGAAGCCTGAAAGTAAAAATATATTTTACAGTTGAAGAAAAATCTGGATATGGACCCCCCCCCCAGCCCATGGCAAATAACCAGGGACATAGAGTTGAGATTACCCCACCAACACCCGCACAGCGGGTTTTAGCCCACGGCAGATGGCCCATAAAGGATGCAGCTGGAATCAAACTACACGAAGTCCTTCTCATCAGGCACACAGCTGACACTCAAAGGGTGAGGTGGAGCCAGAGGCCACATCAGACCATGGGTATCCTATGGGCTCTGCCTCCAATCAACTCCATCTGCTAAGAAGACAACACAGTCCTGGCTGTGCACCCACACTGGCCCCAACCCACAGCAGAGCTGGCAGGGCAGGCTTTCCTCACTGAACACTCCTGGCTCTGCCAAGAGCCTGCATCCTTAAAACACAGGGACAGCAGCAGCGAGACATAGTGACGCCCAGCCAGGTGCCCGTGTACATCTGCCCAGATCCACTGTGGCTTCTAACCAAGCTGGGTCAAACCACTCCTTCCAAGCATGGCAACCTTTCATCCAAACTGAACACAGGACGAGGCAGAGGGTCAAGGGAGCAAGAGCTGAGAGCTCGGCACTTCCCACTGCCCTGGACAAGCTGTGCACACAATGTGCTTCCAACAGGAAAACAGCACTCAACAAATGAAAGAAGTTTTATTTAACTAAAAGTCTGTCTTATAAAATGTGGTCTTTTTTTATCTATTAAAAAAATAAAGTGTTCATGAAAAAGAAAAGGAAGAGACCACAGGAAGTTCGAAGTTATCTTAAAACCGTCACTATCCCTCATGAGTGCCAACCCGTGAGTGTTGCCTCCATGGGCAATGAATGCATGCAATGGCAACTCTGGGGTTGGCAGCTGGTACCTGGTGACACCCTCCGAGGACATGCCCAGCAGAACCAGAAGCACAAGTCAAGCAGGGCTGTTAAGGCAGGTGCCACAACCATGCCTGGCTCTGGAAGTGGGTGCTGCAGGTTAGTGCATGCTATGCTGAGGCTACTGATAGCCCTCAGGGGGTGGCTAGGAGTCCGGGCCGCCACGCCTGCCACGCCCACCCTCACAGGCCTGGCTCACGGCAGTCTGTTGTGGAGAAGCCCAGTGGCTGGCATGTTGAGGCAAGAGGCCAGGTCTATCAAGCACCACACCTTTCTTCTCCATCATGCAATCCAAGTCTTGTCAAGGATCCACACTAAAGAGCACTGGGCACCACTGCCCTGCCTCAGGCTGACGGAAGACAAGCAAAGCACCTACAAGACATGCCGCTCCTGACTGACCTCCAACCTCATCTGCACTGTCAGAGGGGACAAGACTGAGATTTAAGCACTTTCTCTATCATGTTTCTTGGAAGTTCACGCCAGTATCTTGTAGCCAAAGGCTGGGTGCAAATGGTTGAGAGAATGAAAAGCAACTGCAGGTGAATATGAAAGGGTGCCACCACAAGCATGCGGCTGTGCGCTGGCTTCCCAGCACGCCACTGAAAGCACATCACTGGTGAGCCTCTCGTGGTCGCTGTCCTACAACCAGGCATTGTCCCTTCTGCCCCTACAGCTCACAGCTGCAGCAGAACATGGTCCAAGCATACACCAGGACAGCAGAGCTCCAGCCTCTGTGAGGCTTCCTACACCTAGCTGGACTTCCTGGACTACAGTACTGGTGCACAGCGTTCACGCATGTATGTCAGTAGTAGCCGCCCGGGGGTGAATGCAGTGCCGTGCCTACATCCTTCACCCCAACAACAGGCCCTGTGGTGAGGGCCATCAGAAAGAGAAGCCCCTGCAATGGCTCCCATGGGACCAGAGAGCAGCTCCCAGCAGGCAAGGGCAGGGCAGAGCCTGGCCACCACTTGGGCTCCCTTACACAACATATGTGAACTTGTGTTGGTGCTGAAGTCTGTCACTGAGGCCTGGAGGGAGGGTGCCCAGGAAAGCCAGGCAAGAGGTCAGGCCTGCTGGCCATTACCAGGAAGTATGGCTCCCTCGCCTGGGGTCAGGAAGTGCCCCAAGATCATAAATGCGCCAGGAGAAAGACACAAGCATTCAGTTTCAAAGGTGTAACAATGGCCCATAAATCAGTGCACCTTAACTTATGAGGTCTGTCCCAACCAGGCCACTCGTCAAGTCAGAAAGACAATATCTAACGCCCTGGCAGAGGCAGCTGCTTTCTATAAGAATGCTTTCCAGAACAGTGTGGGAAGGGGACACACATATCCCTAAGCAACAAGAGCATGGGTCAGTGAAGGTACAGGGCCATACCATCACTGCCCAACCTAAGACAAGGAGAGAGCCGCTCCAGTCCCCACTAACAGTCACAGGACTGCCTGGAACAGAAAGCCCACATGCATCCCAAGAACAGTGGGGAGGGGTGGCACAGATGACCAAGGAAGGGGTACATGGGTGGTCTTCATAGGAATCTTATTGGGATGGTGACCCTGGGGAACCCTGGGTTGCCAAATCCAAAGGGCTGGTGGCAAGAGGCCATAGGCGGAGGCAGGTCTAGGACTCTTCACCCATCTGCAGCAGGGAGTTGATGGCGGCGTCTTTGTTCCCTCTCTGGGCTTCCAGCACGGAGCGGATCACCTCCCTGTCCATGTTGGGGAACATATCCTGGATGGCCTTCAGGTCCTCCTCATTACAGCGGGGCTGAGCAGTCATAGCCGGTGGGGGCATGGTCACAGGTACCACGCCAGGGCTGCAGACAGCAGGCATTCCTAGAAGCAGAAAATCGAGTAAACACAGAGTCTGTTCCTGCTTAAGGCAGAGATAAGGCACTTGCCTGGCTCCTAAGGGTCAGGCAACCTCAGGGCTCCTCAAACACCCATCTATAGGTGCACCCAGCATGGACAGGCTGGGCCACCCACCTCCAATGTAACACCCACTTTTACAATTCATTTTCTTTACACACAAACAGACAAGTGGGACGCTCCAAATTCCACATAAACATATTTCACAGATGCATGTGACCACATGTTCTGACCCCTCAAGACCTCAGGGACTCCTGCTTCAGATGTGAATCCTGACTACAGAGCCTCAAAGCAGGTCTCAACCTGGAAATGAGCAGAGTGCCACAGTCCTTCATTAGGCATCTCCAAGTCTTAAGTCTACCTCCACCAGAAACTCCAGAACACCCTCTGCAGCACAGCAAGGGTGTCACTGTAACCATGTACCGGAGAGCACCCCAGGAAGGCCACACTCTGATGCCCATGATAAGCACCATACACACTAAAAGCCACCCAAGCAAATGCTGACTATGTCTCAAGAGCAGCTGGCCACATGTGTGCCCCCAGGCAGGCTCTGCAGTAGCCTTGAACTTCGCTCTTACGGGCTGGTGCCCGGCCCTGACCTGTGTGCACACACAGCCCCACACCAGTAGCTACTGAGCCATACTGAGAAGCCTGGGAGGCCCTGTCTGCCGCAGAGGAGCCTCACAGTACTGGGACTGCTGAGCTCACCCTTGCTACCTTGCGACAGACCAGCCAAGGGCACAGGAAGTGGTGGCAGGGGTTGGGTGACTAACAGTGACAGTTCCCACTGGAATTTCTCTCTTAAAAAGTCACAGCAGGTTGCAATATCATTAATTCTTTAAGCTTTAAAAGTATGAACAATCCTCCCAACCAGACTCAAGGGACAAATGTTAGGCAGAGTATTTTTAGGACATGGCTTTTCTCTCCTGGCTAAATTCAGAAGACCCTAAAGGCAGCTGGATGCCATCTTTAACCCCAGTCTGAAGCAAAACTCATGACAAGGACCTAAGAGGCATGTGTAGGCTGGAATGGGCTGCATGCCTTTACCTCTAGCACCCCTGCTGAACCAGCCAGCCTTCCCAAAGGGAGGGAGCACAGAAAGCCACACTTCCCACAGCCCCTCTGGACATGGCCCTCACCAAGTACTCTCCACACCAGACACCTGCCTGGCTGACCTGAGATAGGCTGTCACCACACTCAAACCCCAATCTGTTCAGCCTCGGTAACGAGGAGAAGGAAACCACAGCAGGGTGCAGAGGTGCACACTTGTGATCCCAGCTACTCAGGAGGCTGAGGCAGCACGATGGCCAGCCTCAGAAATTTAGTGAGACCCTGTCTCAATACGAAAACTAACAAGGGCTGGGGATGTGGCTCAGTGGTAGAATACCCTTGGGTTCAGGGCTTAGTACCACAAACAACAACAACAAAAAGATGCAAATAAAGATCCTTCCACTGAAAAAACAAAGAAGGCAAAAATCACACCCTGGCCAGGTGAGAACAACACACCCCTCACAGAGGAGGGCCAGCTGGGCACTGCCCATGTCCTAGAGGGACCCCGCTTGACCACAGAGGTAGCCACAGCAGTGCGAGGAAATGGATACAGCAGCAGCCAGCCCATGTACCTCCTGCTATCACCTGCCCGGCTCAGTAGTGTTCAGCAGCTGAGTGGCAGGGTGAGTGCTGCCACAGAGCCCCCTGGGCTGACTGCACCTCACCAAGGAAGGCACTCAGAAACCCAGCCCAGACATGGGAGGTGGCACAGCACCTCAGAAACCTGGTGGCACCTCAGGGACAGGGCTACCACATAAACAGGTGAGCCTGAAATGAGATGCTCCCCTCCCTCTTCCAGGGTGGGCCCCACACTCTTGACCCACGTCTGACCTGTCACCATGACTGAGTGTGATGGACCATAAGGGCAGATGTGTTGGGGGCCAGCTGGGGATACTTTTGGAAAAGAATGGATGGGAGTCCTAAGGCCTCAGTGGGACACAAAAAAGGTCCACTGGGGTTTGGCCAGGGGCAGGGAGGGAGGCATGGGAGAGAAGGGTGGCCTAGAGCCTGCCTGCAGAGTCACACTGAAGGCAGGGCAGCTGCTGTATCACCTTGCAGTCTTCCCTGGTGCGCTAACAAGCAGGACCTGCCTCATCTCCTGCAGAACACGTGGCTACAACACGCACACTGTAGGGCCTGTGATTCTCTATCACAATAGTCAGATGGTCAGAATGTGGTGGCTGTCAATCAAGAAGAGCTGGTGCTTAAATGCAGCACCAACTGGCACAAAAAGCAGTTCAGCAACACATGTCACCCATGGCCCACCATGACCTCATGGAGTCTGCCCAGCCACTCTTGGCACATGATACTGACAACCAAGGGCCACTGAGGTTCCCCTGCACGGAAGCTGTGGTACAGGACGAAACCAGCAGAGCAGCTGGGGCCACTTGGCTCCAGGACTGTCCCCTGAGCTCAGGGCTTGTTAGCTGTCTGACAATGGAGCATGCCAAAAAGTAGCATGATTATGCCACATTTTGAAGCTTTCTAGTTGGAGGAGTTAGAAACACAGAGCAGCAGCCCAAAAGGAAAGAATCCCAAGCAACAATTTACAAAGGAATAGATACCAAATTCCCACTTGAAAACGAACACTTACATGTTGTAAAGGGTGGGTGCCAGCAGGCTTCAGCTCCCCTGCTTACTTTAAGCATGCGCAGGAGGTGGTGGCAAGCATCTATGCAGCCCCTGCTGGCTGCTCACGGGGCCACTGCCACACTACCTCCACTACGCTCTAGAACTGCACAGGGAAGAAAGTGGTGCAGGCTCAGCTCTGCTTCTGTGCTCCACTGGCAGCATCAACACCCGTCACCCGTGCTCCAGGGAAGCCTGAGGCCCTTGCCCAGAGACACCAGCCACAAAGAGAAGACTGGGCTGCAGGGAACAGGGGCTGGCAGGGTGGGTAGCTCTGCCTTCCCAGAGCAGACCACACCAGGCCTGTGGAGAAATGGAGCCACAGTGGAGTAGAGACAGAAAGATCTGCAGCCACAGGAGAGGCCCTGCCAGCACCTGTGAGTGCAAGCACCCAAGCCCTAAGTACAACCAGGAGTGTCTATTGAGAGCCTGGTGGTGAGGCTCCAGAAAGCACGCTTTCTACTCCACGTTCTCCATGCCACATGAAAAAAACGAAGCAAAATAGCAACGCAGAGGATCGCAAGTTAGAGAAGATCAGATCTCCCCCAAAACCGTGCATGGGTGGCTGCTCCCTGCCCCTCGGTGGCTCACGGCCTCATGGAGCCTTTCTGCACAATGACTGCAGCACAGAGTCTGAAGCCCCAGCCCAAGCAGCTGACAGAGGCTCCCAGGGTTAGGTGCACAACACCTCTCCTCCCCAACATGCATGCGTGGGTGGGTGGGGGACCAGTGGCTGCACACAGCCCTCCACAGGCAGGAACTCCTGCTTCTCACAGGTGGAGAATACCTGGGGCCCCAGCAGCAGGCCAACATCCAGCAAACAGGCGCTTTCAGTGGACTCTACGGCCCCCATGTTAGAGAATGAGCTCCCTGCAGTCACATCTTCCAGCACTCTACCCTCAAGAAGTGCTGTGGACCAGCCCTGAGCAGCAGGAGCCCTCGCCCACAGAGGACACACATTCCATGGAGGCAAGTGCAGGCCTCCGGGGCTAGTTTCCAAAGACCCTGGCAAGACATTCTTTTTTCTACTTTGTAACTTTTCTACAAGTAAAAAGGAAGCTATTTCAAAATTTAAAAATATACATCAAAAGAAAAGTCAAAGCCTCTATTTACAAAGAAACCTAGCCTTTCCTAAAATAAACATTTTAGGACAAGCTTAAACACACTTGCAAAGAAAATAAAGATAGGAAGCAGAAAAAGACAAATGGGTGAATAACTTTTATTTGGACACTGATTGTGTATTAACCAAATATGTTCTGGTATGGTAACTAAAGTGGACAGAACTGCTTCCTCCCCAAGAAGTACTGAAGTCCTAACTTCTGGTGCTGTGAATAATGGGGACTCATTTGGAAACAGGGTCTCTGCAGATGTTTCTGAACTAAGTAAGATGAGGCCATGCTTCTTGTTCATGACAGAAGACACACACACCAAGATGGGAGGCCACATGGTAATGGAGGTAGCTCTGAGTGACACCACAGTGGGCCCCAGGAGCTAGAGAGACAGGAGGGAGCCTACCCTGAAGCCTCTTGAGGGAATGGCCCTGCCATACCTTGGTCTGAACTTCTGGCCTTGGGAATTGAAAGGGAACACATTTCTGTGGTTTTAAGTCCCCACCCCCACCCACCTGAGGCCCTGGTTGAAGCTACCCTGGGACATGAAAAGTTTCTGTGTTCCCTACAGGTCCCTGCTCCTCTCCCCAGACCTCCAACTTAGGGATAACTGGGTGACAAGATCTCACACAAACAGGATGAAATGTGCTGGGCAGTGCTGAGGCCCAAGACAACAGGAGGCTGATCCAGCTGCTACAGGGATGGCCCCATCAGACTTCCGGACCCTGTTGCTGAGTCTGGCAGGTCAGAGACTTTCACCTGGTTCTTTCGAGAGTGCCAGTTTCCCTCCGGAGACCCCCAGCCCATCCTTGAGCTCTGAATGACCACGGCTGCTCAAAAGTTTCTGGATCACCCTGGCTGATCACGCTCCATCAGCCAGTCTCCCTCAATCGAGGCTATAAGGTCTGGTTTCAGCAGAGCTGGTGATCCCTCCCCATTCAGACATTGTGGTCTGCCCCCAGCTCTAAAGAGCACCGCCCTGTTTTCACAAGCTGCTTTGTCACAGGTAGAGGACCCAAATGAGTTGGGCCTGACTTCAGCACGTGAGGGGGGACTGACGAGCCTCTCTGCTTTGGTTGGGTAGAATCCCAAGAACCCCACACTGCCTGGCCATTAGCACTTCTGTCCCACACCAGCTGGGTGCCTTGTAAACCCAGCACCCTCCCACATACCTCCCTGTCCTATAGACCTGCCACTGCCATTGCCCCAGTCTCTGCTTAGACCTTATGCTCCTTGGATTGTGGCACAGAACCAGGGTGATTGCAGGTCTGTCCTGGTATCTCTACTCTCAAGAGATGACATGGCCTTTCCTTGCCTACTGGCTGAGGCTGGAACACAGCTGTCAGCATCTCTACCTTGCCCAGTCTCATGGCTATTCTGGTACAAGGGCTAGTCAGGCACCAGGTGCTATCATGGTCCCAGGTGGAAGGCAACCAAAGGCTAACATGAAAACTCAAGAAAACAGGAGTAAAAAGCTGCACTCCAACTTGTGAGTGATGCCATGTTGGCTAACTCATAGAGGTGAGCACTGTGGCTAAGGCAGGTGTGCTTTACCAGCAGGAACATGTCTACCACACTGCCTCACACACCAGGCACTGAGAGACTCATCTCCACATCTTCGAAACCTTCAACTCACTTTATAAACACTGACAGTTAGGGAGAACACTAAGCGTTATCTATGCATGCAAAGTAAGTTCCACAGCAACCTGGACTCTGCTCCAGAAGGACCATCTGCAAGGTTATCACCCTCACAGGTCCACACCAACCCTGCACCACATGAGTGCTCTGAGGCCCCTCCCTCCCTCTTTCCTGCTCTCTGCCCCAGGAACTTCAACCAGAGGAGCAACAGCACACGAACCTGCTATGGGCACATAGCCAACACCCTGCTGGTATACAGTTGGCATCAGGACCACAGGCTGGGGTGGCATCATCATGGCAGCTGGCAATGACTGAAACACACCAAAGACAATCATGGGGTCAGGGAGGAAGGACCACACCACAAAAATTCTTTACTTCCAGTCTCACCAGAGCCCAGACCCTAACCCAAGAAAGTAGAGTCCCAAAATGGGTTCTGTGGCCTTGATCATCATGCCCATCCCACTAGCACCCCAAGACACACCTTCCTGGGGCTGGGAGAGCACAGGGCTTAAGAAGCCACATCTGGGGATGCATTCCAGGGTGTCTGAGTGCTCGTGTCTACACCACCAGCCTCAACAGCTAGAGTTCAGCTCAAAACTAAGCACAGGACTTGCCTAAGTATAAAAAAACAAGTCTATGAAAAGGCCTGCTAAAGATGCATAACCAAAAACCAGAGTGGCAGCCAGGACTGCCACTGAACATCAGCAGTAACGGCAGGGGGCCAGAAGGTGTCACTGCTGAGCCATGTCAGCAGAGGCAAGAGGGCTGGCCATGCTCTCCACTCACAGAATAAATCTTCCCCAGTTCAACATAAAATGATTAAAAAGAAAAAGTCCTGGGTGACACAAAGAGGCTGGGGGAGCCCAATACCCCAGCCCAAGGGTCCTAGAAGCCACAGCTGCCCTGAGGATGGGGGTGGGCAGGGGCCAGGAAACTCAACGAGCTGGGCCCCGCTGCCCACAGAGAACAGGGCAAAGGCACCCAAGCCACCCATGGTATCCCAACCCAGATACCTCACCACTTCATGGCCAGGCAGTGCCTCCTGGGGAAGGACCCTCAGGCTCTGGGTAGTACACCAAGCTGGGGCTGGCTGCTCTGCCCCAGTCTGAGGCCTCAGTGGGTGACTCAATCTGCAGGGATGGTGGAATCCCCCCTCCAAACAGGCCAACCAGTGGTGCTCACCATGTAGGAAATGACCAGGCTGACCACACCCTCCCCGTCATCCCCTGCCTGGGTGCTCACTGTATGAGACATGATCATTGACCAGGCCCTCCTTGTCCCCTGCCTGGGTGCTCACCGTGTAGGACATGACCAGGTTGATCATGCCTTCCTTGTCATCCCCCTGTCTGCCGCTCAAGCTGTACCACTCGTCCTCCACCTGGCCCTGCTTCAGGGACTCTGGGATTGTGATGTGGGTCCAGGCAATGCGATCATCCATGGAGAAGGCTCGCTGTGGAGGACAACAAAGAGACCGACACCATCACAGCCCACAGTGACCCATTTCACAGAGGCCAGAGTTCTGCCTGCTGCTGCATGCCACCTGGACCAGCCTGCATCTTCATCTCACCAGAAAAATGGGATCTCTCCCAGCCTTCCTCAAGGCACATCCTGTCCAAGCAGATCCCAGACACTCTCTCATCGTCTTGAGAGGCCCCAGGCCCTGTGCTATGTACCTTCTGCCCAGTCACCATGACAGGCGGGAAAGGGAGAATCCCCAGGGCTGCTGTCCTCCTTCTGTGCACAAGGATGACTGTTGCTCCTCCTCAGCCCCCATGGCCCAACCCCTACTTGACCAAGTGCCATCTCCACAGCCCTGAGCACAGCAGGCACAAGGCCAGAGGAGAGAGTGAGCTGCCACCTACAGCTCCAGGCTGCTTCCCACACACTCCTATTCTTAGGGCCACAGAAGGAAGCAGGCAGGCAGGGATAGGCCAAGGGAAGACTAGAAAAGGAGGCAGAGGGAAAAGGGCAACGGCAGGCTGAGCTCCAGCTCCTCCCAGCCCTCACCTCTGTGGCCTCAGCCTTCAAGGTACATGGTGCTTGAGCCAAGCCTCAAAACCACCTCCTACAGCCACCTGGGCTTCCTGACTGACCCTCAAAAATGCTGCACATCTGACTACTGACCTGGCCAGGGACAATGCTGGTGGGCTCTGTGCCTTGTCTAAGAATAACATTACTACCAGCAAGCAACAACGTCTGACTCACTTGAAACTCAAACCTGTTCACAAACAGCTGTCCACAAAATGGCCAGTGTTTGCGTCGCCAGTGAAGTTTCCAAATAGATGCTATCAAAAGAGCTGGAAACGAGGAGCGAGATGAAGTCTGTTACATAGCCACCGACAGGCCAGGTGTACAAGGCATCTGAAAGCCAGTGGAGCAGCTTGACATGACTGGTGTGTTGCCTGCAGGTGCCCACAGCACTGGGGCGACCCTCTCACTTACCTCGTCGAAGATCTCAAGATAGAATGAGTCCACGCCTGGGGGCACCGTGCACTGGATGACCTTGTTCCAGCGAGGATTCTTGGCACCGTTGTGGGCTGTGGGCGTCTCGTAGACCGCATAGCCCAGGCGCAGACGACAGTAGGGATCCATGCGTGTCATGCCATAATTCTTTGCCAACTTTGCCTGAAAGAAGCCAAATTTAGCAAGATTAGTGCCCACCACTCTCCACCAGAGGACATGCAAGGGGCTGTGCAGGCTACCCGCCTCTGCCAGGCATGTGCTGGTATGAATTTCAGTCACAGAGCTCCCCTGAGCTGAGCAGTGACTTGTTTCCAGGGCACCAGGAGCAAGAACCACTGATGGGCTTGCTGGCCTCTGGGACAAAACACCCAAGGCTATGCCCACTTTAAGATGCTCCCACCAAGGGCACCTCTCCAACACCCTTTCCAAAGGGGGCCAAGGGGGCCAGGCATGGTGGAGCATACCTATAGTCCCAGCAACTCGAGAGGCTGAGACAGGAGGATCATGAGTTCAAAGCCAGCCTCAATAACTCAGTGAGAATGTCTCAAAATAAAAAATAAAAAGGGCTGGGGATGTTGCTCAGTGGTTATGGGCTCCTGGTTCAATCCCTTGTACAAAAAGCAGGGGGCCAAAGTGGAAGGAGTAAGGGAGATGAGTCACCCCAGAGCCCTGGAACCTGGTGACACCTGCTGCACAGGTTTCAGAACACTGACTGTTGCTGCCCCCGCTCCTGCCTCTTCCCCTTAGAAATGGAGATGTCAGCAGCAGCAGCCTCAACCCTGTTCCACTACAGCTTGGGGTCAGGGGCAAGAAATGGTCTTTCCTGTGCCACAGGTCTCGGAATCACAGACCATAAGGCCCCGACTTCAGGCAAGATGGTCTGCTTGGTTAGAGCGAGTGGGTTATGGGGAGCAACACCAGCAATAATTATGAATGGGACAAGAAGCTGGTAGACAGGTCACACTGTACAGAAACTGGAACTCACAGTGCATCAAGGTTTAAGTGTAAGACCTAAATCTATAAAACCTTTACCAAGAAAGAAGGAGGAAATCTTCATAGCACTGCATTAGGCAAAAAAGAAGAAAACCTTAAAAACAGGATGTTATCAGAATTGCCAATGCCCATTCTTTGAAAGAAACTTAAGAAAACAAAAGAACCAGCCAAGATGGGGAGAAAATATTTGCAAATATCACATACGTGATAAAGCACTTGTACCCATGGTAAGACTTACGCCTCCTTTTCTATCAAAGTTGAACACATCCATGTTTACTGCAACTTAAATTTCAAGCCATCTTAAGCTAGGGAACCAAGTGGTCAGAAAGAAGCAATTTTAAAAAACAAGTCCATGACAGTTATCCAACTGCAAATGTAGCCCTTTTCCATACCTGCCCCATTTTTATATTAACCAATAGTGGAGACTATAACCTGAGCTCCTCCAACCAGAGAGGGGGGCAGTGCTTTGGTAGGGACAAATACTGGGGGACTGCCTGCCCAGGAGTGCTTGCTTGCTGGATTCTTTTTGTGAGCACAGCCCTCTGCAGAAGTTTGCCTTGCTCACCCACTTCTGAGCATGTTTGATTTTCTTACAGCACCTCAGTATTTCTGACGATTCTTTTTCTAACTTCCAGAACATAGAAACTCTCAAGTTTCAACAAGACACACAACTCAACTAAAAAATGGGTAAAAGATCTGAAGGAATACTGAGAGTAAATAAATACAGGATGTCCGGGAAGGGATGGTCAACATCACAGGCCATCAGAGAGATGTGAAGTGAAACTCTGGCAAGAGACTACTACAAACCACAGCAACTGGCCAAACTCCAAAGAAGCAAGTCCACCCTGCTGGGGCTCCAGCAGCTAAGTAAGACAGGAGGCAGACGCAGGGGCTCTCAGCCCCTGCTGAAGGAAGGGCACAGGGGGTGAGAGATGGAGAGGAATCTTCTGGCCTCAGCTTCTAGAAGGATGACAGGACTGGGGAAATGGGAGAGCCATCACTTACTGGAACCGGAGAAGGGAAGGCTGGACACCCAAGTTCCACCAGGGGATATTACTTCTGAAATGCCCAGTGGACTCTGGGGAGCTCCTGAGGGCCCTAATCTGTAGGGCCCTACACAGGATCAGCACACAGATGTCCACATTCATGGGCTACAGGAGCTGCTTGCCTTAGATGTGTGTGTGAGAAGAGGAAGGCTGCAGACCTGACCCCTGGGGGTCCTAGATGATTATGAGATGCCAACAGGGCACCACTGAACAGCCTCCTAGAAGCTGTGGGAAGGAGATCTATCAGAAGAAAAGAGGACAGTGGGCAAAGTGCCCAGGAGGACCAAGAACGCTCCTCAGCAGCATTCCTGGTGACACATGAATGGGTAACCTAGTGTGTAGGGTCCAGACAAGCTGCTGAAGGGGGCTCTAGGGCTCTGGAAAGATGGAGGAGCACCAGAGCCAGCACTGAGGAGCACTGAGGCCCCGCCAGCTCTAGGGCTTTCACTGTGAAAGCCAGGCAACAGTGCTCAAGAGGCGCCAGCTACATGGGCCAGGATTTCCTGAAGGTGGTGGGAAGCAGTATGTCCCTTTAGAACAACCCTTGAGCAAATGTTTGAGATATGTTATGAGGAAAGGAGGCTGGTTGTGAACCCAATGGAAGACAGCATAGCTGAGCATCAAGAATACAGATGAGCACCCTGGCTGGGCCATGTGTCATGAGGAACAATGACTCCTCCATCTGCCAAAGGGCCCTTGTACAGTCCTGCCTCTTGATCCTCCTCCTGGGCCCTGGCTTTGCAAGACATTCTGGGTGGCTATAATTTGGCTTTCTTATCCAAGTCTCTTTAGCAACCCACAGACACGTCCTGGCTGTCAGCATGGAGCAGCAAGGCTGAACAGATGCCACTGACAGCAGGGCAGCAGTGTGGGGTCAGGGGAGAGAGTCACCCAAGTGGCATATGCTAGTGTGATCATGGCCAATGCCAGTTCCCCCACTACCATGAGGATCAGGAAGGCTCTCCTTATGACAGAGCAGCGACAGCGTTAAGAAGGCATCCACCAACATTCAACATGATTGTTTTAATAAGCATAGAAACAACCCTGGGAAATCAGCAATATTTTTCATCTCACTGAATTCATGATTCAGGATAAACTGAAACCAGAAAAATTCCACTATGTCCACATAAAAAACAAGGCATAAAGGCCGAAATCCACATCCCCCCACCTGAGTGTGGCCTGCTCCTCCCCAACCCTCCCCATGCCCACCCTAGCAGCAAAGGGAGCCCTGATGCCCACCTGTACCACGGTGATGCTGAGGCGACCCACAGTGCCTACTGCCCCTCCATATTGCAGCTGCTGGGCTGCCTGGGCATCTAGTTGGATCTGCTGCTGCTGCTGTGTGGGTGTGATGCGGAGGAAGTCCTGTGGGAGCTCACCAATGTATACCTTTGGGCAAGGAGAGAAGATAAGATGTGTGTCAGAGCAGGGCACGCATCCCCACAACCTCCCCCTACCTGCTGGGACACCCCCATTTCCTGATTAAGCCCCAGACTGCACTCAGCCTCAGCTTCTCCATTTAAAAATGAGAGCCCAAGAACCAGGGTTTCCACTGGATCCTTGCCAGGGATGTTCTGAAAGGCAAAAGACAGCTCAGGAAGGCTCAACATGCTTCAGCCACTAGAACCCGGCTCATTCTCAAAAACAGCCTTGTAGATGGTTTCTCAGGGTCACACACACTCCAAGTCTGCATCCCTAATCCACTTTTCCTTGGACCACAAGCAAGGACTGTGAACTGCATGTCACTGGGTCAAACAAATGAGGTGACACTAGAACCCTGAATCTAAAGGTATTTGGAAAACCCTTTGACAACAGTTTCCACTTGAAACAGTTCAAATTCAAAGAGAAGCCTGAAGGAAAACAAGAAGCAAACTGATTCAGAAGCCCTCACCTTCTGTTTTGGCCTCTCGCCCAACCCTGAGGACAGGTGGGAGAGGGAAGTCCCCAAATGGAGAACAGGGAGACACACACCCCAGAGCAGGAATTCTCCAAGACCTGAAGGGCTCTAAGAAAATAAGATTTTTCAAGAAACACAGAAAAGAACAACTCAAGAGTCAGCAGGGACAGATTACTAAAGTTGGCCCTGGCCCAAGGCAAGCAGAGGTTGGGATCAAACAGGCCGTGAGGACCCAGTGCTATGTCCAGAACCAGGGCACCCAATGGCTTCACAGAAAGGCAGCCCAGGAATTAGGCCACCTGCCTGTAATCCATAGTGAGTGGGCCTAGGAACAAAAGGGCAGCCAGGGCAGCCCAGGAGTAATCACAGCTCCTGGGGAGCACATGTCTGAGGCTTCAGCAAGGTGGGCCAGCTAAAGCAGGACACTGCTCTTCCTGTGCACGGCTAGGGCATGATCTAAAGCTTTATGGGCAAGAAGTGCCCACAGTCAAGAGTCAGGCTGTGGGAGGGAAAGCAGGGGGCCTGGCTGTTGGTGGAGGAGCTTGGGCCCAAGTGGGTCCAGCCCCTGCCAACAGCAGCATTTGCCTGTGTTGGTCCCACCAGCCAGGATGCACGCTCAGAGGAAGCCTGAGTGTCACAAAGTGAGCCCAGAAAAATGTGCTCACTGAAAACTGCTAGGAGGAGCACTCTGGGGCCCACGTGCCACAACACCCTGTCTATCTCCACTGCGTAAACAAGACATTCATGCCTGCTCACTGTGGGTGTCCACTGACAAATGCCACGCAGGCCTCCAGAAGGTTCTGCAGGGGGCTAAACTTCCAAGCACCTAGGAAGCACCTCTGGCCCAAGAAGTTCTGGCTCCTCACCTGACTCCTCATCTCTGGGTTTCCAGAGAACACACAGGTCAGTCAGAGGTCTAGAACAATGGGAGGGTGCGGCCATCTCCATCAGGAGTGTCTGAGTGATCCCCACCCCACTGAAGGAGCAGCTTTCACTGTAGACAGCACTACCCCTCCACACCTTTCAGGCTGGAGCACAGGTTGGGGCCAGGAGGGACCCTACCCTCAAAGAAGCTCCTGCTGGAAAGGGGCTGCTGCCTGTGAGGCAGCAGTTGCCAGGAGAGAACTGCACTCCCCAGAGGTGTCGCAGCCTCTCCCAGGACACCACTGTCTCAAGGTGTGTTGCACAGGTTACAGAGTCTCTGAGCAGAGCCTTGAGAAAGGCCTCATGGTACAAGATGCCAAAAGCCTGTTTCTGCCAGCACATGGGAAATGCTGGGCCATACACATGCATGTCTTGTGGTCCTCATGCAGTCTGCATCTCCAGGCTCCACCACCACCTTTGTCTACTCACCATGAATGGATTATTTTGCAGAAACAGACTCACATCAGTCAGGCACAGTGGTGAAAACTGTAACCCCAGCAACTTGGAAGGCAAAAGCAGGGGGATTGCAAGTTTGAGCCCAGCCTGGGCAACTTAGTGAGACCATGTGTCAAAATTTAAAATATCGGGGGCTAGAGTGGTTGCTCAGTGGTTGCAGCACTTGCCTGGCAAGCACGAGGACATGGGTTTGAACCCCAGAACCACGTATACAACGGAATGTCAAAACAATAGAGGCCACACGAAAAACTAAAATTGATTCTCTCTTCCTCTCTCTCGCTTTAAAAAAAAAAAAATCATGGACTGCGAATTGGGAAAGTAGTTCAATGGTAGAGTGCCCCAGGGTTCAATTCCCAGTACAGGAAGGAAGGAGGGAAGGGAAGAGAGGGATGGGGTGAGAAAAGACTCCCAACAACCAAGTTCTTGGAATCCACATACGCAAGCTAAATTCTCACCTATTCGTCTGAGAAAATGCCCACCATATGCCACACACTGCTGCTCTAGGGCTGCAACAGAGGACACCTGTCCCTCAGAGGGACAAGCCCAGCACAGATGGTGAAGCCAGTGGATGTCCCTGCCCAGGGGTGGGGGTAGTCCTAGAAGCTGTTATAGACACAAGGTCAGGAAAAGCTGCCCAGAGGAATCACAGCTGGTTCCCCAGTCATCAGTCTCTCTGTCGCCTTCTTGGGAACGGGAACGCTGGGCAGTGGAATTTTTTATTGTACCCTTCTAGGTTTTCACCACAGAATGAGACTGCTTTTTAATGGGGGAAAGCACATCTGAAAACCAAATGTATTGTTACTTTTTGACAAGGATTTCATTTTAAAGTTACAGAAAAGGAAAGGAGGTTTTAACAAGGAGAATTAAACAGTGTGACTGGGCAGGAGAAGCAGAGCAAAGTGCACTCCCAGTGGACACAATGCCCATTCCCAGTACCATGTCCCACATGGGGACATGCTACAGAACCCCACCCAGCATGCCTTCTCCAACCATCAGGATCCCCCAAACAACAAGGGAAGCCTGAGACTCTCGATTAGAGGAACACAGCAGTCACACACAGGTGGAGTACGGGGCAGGAGCCCACAACAAACAAGGGAAGCAAAAGGAATCTGGAGCTGATAGGCGTGGACCAAAGTCAGCTCTGTTCACAGTGATGGGCACAGCACCAGGACGTGAGCCATATGAGGGCCCACAGGGGACTCTGCACCATCTCGGGAGTTCTTTTTGAAACACAGAATTATTCCCAAGTCAGCTTATTAGAAAAAAATTCAGCTTACCTTAAAGAGGGGGAGGGGAGACAGCCGCAGCCAAACAAGCAAACTGGTTACACAACCAACACACTGTCCACAGGAGAAAGACAGGCTTGCCTGCTGGTGCAAGTCCCCAGCAATTTCTAAATTTAGACTGAATTTGTCCAAATGAGGACACATTTCTACATCTTCAAAAGCTACCACTGCTAACAAAATAAGTCAATGCTTCACAAGCCATGGGTGGTGAGTCCAGGCGCTGACACAGATCCTCTCAAATCAGTGTCAGCTCTGGAGAATATCATGAATACTTGTTTTTTAAATGCATTTTTAAAATTCAGTGCTAATCCTAAAATGTGTTTTTGCGTATTATGATAGAGATGTTTGAATGGCCACATGAAAATATATGCTTTATCCTGGCTCAAAGATTTGGGAACATAAAAAGAAACTGATTAAACTTGATATAAACTTGATCTTCTACTTCTAGAGACCAGTCCCATGGAAACACTTGCTCACAGGTGTGTGAGCACAGGTACACTCGCTGCATTATTTGTGTGGCAAAGGAACCTGGAGTGCCTGGTTCCTCCTGCTAGAACATCTCATGACACAGACATACACAGCCCTGAAAAGGAATGAAGTGCTCCTGTGCTCAGAACATGACAAGGAGACCCCTTGGGCCCTGATGGAAGAAAGGATGGGCAGAGGTGAGATGCTGGGCCTCACACCTGGCACTGCCTGGTGCCTGGCCCCTGGGTGACCACAGAGCAGTGGACCAGCGGAAAGGCTATCAGACTCGATCCTGGACATGCTGGAAAGGAAGAGCCCATGGGATTTCCTGACAGATGGAGGAGACAAGGTTGTTTCAAGGCTTTTGCCCTGATTAACATGAAGGGGGGACTTGCCCATGTGCATTTCTGGAACATTCCAGAGGAAGGTAAGGAGCATCTGGACTAGTGATCTAGAGTTCAGGAAAGAGGTGGGAGGGGATAGTCACTGTCACTCAAGGTGTGTGAAGCCATGGTAAGGAGACCTCCAAAGCAGTGAGGGAGAAACCAGCCAAGTGCACGTGGTGTGGAGCATCATGGTGGCTGAGCCAGGGCTGGCTGCAGCCTTCCGGGGCCACAGCCCACTGGAGGTCTCTGAATAAGCCACTGCTGTCCTTCCTACCAGTTCCACAGCCATGCTGCTTCCCTGCCTCTTGCAGGTCTCCAATTCCATATGACCAACCTGCACCCAGCTCCTCTGTTTAGCTGGTGTCAAAGCAAAAATGGTATAGGGATCTGGCCACAGGGCCAAGTCTTTGAGAAACTGAATATAATCCATAGGGACCCAGCAGCTCACCAGTCTACATTATTCCCACGGATCAGGCCTGGTGTAGGTACCACCCACATACCAACTCTACCCATCCTCATCTGAGCCCCAAGAATGATTTTGTGAATGGTGACCAGATCAAAGATCGAGAGCTGCTGATGCTGCACTTAAAAGTCTCAACAAATTCACACCAAAAACACATGAGCAGAAGAGGAGCAATGACTCGCAAGATAGGCCAGGCACAGGTTCAGGAGGAAGATAGCAGGCCAGCCTCCAGCAGACCAAGAGGAAAAACAAATCCCAACACAACTCACACAGCACTCGGTCCTCGGGAGTTAGAATAAGGGCCTGCCCCAGAAGATCCCAAAGAGGAACTTAAAGCAAAGGCAAAGGGATCCTGATGGAAGGTCTGAGATGCATGGAGGAGAAAGAAAAGAAAGCAGCATGCACCTCAGTGAACCTCGAAAAGCACTGACCACATAAAAATGCTGCTGCTCCTTGTGTGGAGGGGTTAAAAAGAGCACAGGAACCAGAGCACACCGCGCAACAGCACCAGGCCGGGAAGAGCTCATCCAAGGCTGCACTGAGGTCTTGGCACTGCCAGTGGAGGCAGGTATGATGTCCAACTTCAGCCCTCAGAACTCTGCATGTTAACATTTCTAGGGCAACCACTTAAGAGAAAAAACACATTACATATTTGCCAAACCAGTAGAGTTTAGTACTGAACTGAATTTCTTCAACCTATGTATAATAAATCAAAAAGAGACAAATAAAAGCACAAAAGTGCAGCAATATATGTGTGTGTATATATATACATACACATATGTATATAAAACAACTAATAGATTCAGTAAAAAGACTTGAACTTTTTAGCTTCAACTTTTATTTTTTTTGTACTGGGATTAAACCCAGGGGCACTCTACCACTGACCAATACTCCCAGACCATTTTTTTTTTCTTTTTTAAGAGGAAAAGGCAGAGAGTGAGGGAAAGGAAAGAGAATCAACTTTAGTTTTCCTTCTGGCTTTTGTTTCTCCAACACTTAGTTACATATGTGGTGCTGGAGTTTGAACTTGGGTCCTCACACATGCCAGGCAAGTGCTCCAGGCAAGTGCTCCAGGCAATGAGCCACCTGCTCCAGCCCCACTTCTGGGCTTTTTTATTTTGAGACAGGGTCTCAATAAGTTGCTGAGGTTCGCCTTGAATATGCCATCCTCCTGCCTCAGCCTCCCAAGTCACTGAGATTACAGGTGTGTGCCATCACACCAGACTTAGATATTTGACTTTTTAAGAATGCAGCTGTGGGCTGGGGATGTAGCTTGGTGGTAGAGCACTTGTCTAACATGAGGAAGGCCCTGCATTCTAGAATGTGACTGCATGTTATTGATGGACATATCCTAAACATAGATGTTGAGTATAAGTCAAAGAATGGAGACAAACAACAACAAAATCAAACACTCCCTAGAAGAAAGGTGGAGCAGACATTCTAGTATGAGATGAATGAGCGAAACGGAAGGGCGAGCCAGGCCACCACTCAGTGGCCATGGTCCCACTTGCTGGAGGATATAGAGTGCTAAGCCTGAGTGTACAAGTAACTTGGCCTTAGATTCCCAAACAGAAGTTCACAGGGGCCAGTGACACAGGCCAATGGCCCAGCTGTTGAGCATGGCCCTGCCTGCTCAGGACCTACCAGTGAGCATGTAGCCAGGGAGAAAGGCCACAGACAAAGGTGTGGAAGGTTTGAAAATCACAGGCTCTTGATGACACTTGAAAAAGAGAAAGCCAACACAAACCTGGAAAGTAAAGGGAAAGAACTAGTCGTTAACCTTGCCTGCCCTGACACACACTGCTTTAGGATAAGAGAACAGTGATGGCTGACAACAAGGCTTGCCTGTACCAACAGCCCAGCTCGCAAATGCAGAACAAGTGAACAAGTTCAAACACCCCGCTTTGCCATCCCCAATGAAACCACTGGCTCAGCAAGTGTCACCAGTAAGTTGGAGACCACCACAGCCCTAGACAGGCCTGGGCCAAGAACCATCCCAGGGACAAAGACTGGGCTGGCTGCCTCCAGGTGACTCACTGATAAACCAGCATCCCCAAAAGCAGGACAAGGAGCCAGTACCAGGTGGACCCCACACACTACCTCCTCCTGACAAGAACTTCAGCCACTCAGGCTTAAAGCAGGTCTCCTACCACATCCCTCTACACTCACAGGGCCCTCGGTCACTTGCTATTGGAATCCCTTAGGAAGCTTTCTAATAGCCCTGGGTAGAAGAAAGGTGGTAATTCCAAAATGTCAGCATTTTAGAAAAGCAAGGTGGATACAGTACAGGGTGTGGCATCCCTTAGCGGCTATTCAGGAAAAACTACCCTGAAGACGGTGAGTGCTGCTTCTCCTGAAGCAAGAAAACATCGGTTTTGCTGGTGGAAGCACAGACCTTTTCCTTCAGAGCTTACAGGGTGCACCACCTGAACCCCAACCAGGAACAGAGGGCCCTCACAGACCCTTGTCAGGGTGTCCTCTGTCTGGCACTTCGTTCCCACACACAGGAAGCAGTAGTCAGCCACAGAGTCAGCACAGGCTCCCCAGCTGGAGGTCCTGAGCCATAATCTAACCCACTCTAGGGGTTGACACACAGGAGGCTGCCTGCCAGGGCCTAGCACTGACCACACACTGTATCGTGGGTTGTTTGAAATCCTAG
Organism: Aplodontia rufa; assembly: GCA_004027875.1. Classification (NCBI taxonomy): domain Eukaryota; kingdom Metazoa; phylum Chordata; class Mammalia; order Rodentia; family Aplodontiidae; genus Aplodontia; species Aplodontia rufa. The sequence continues at coordinate 70,329 of PVKS010005030.1, forward strand.
CACTCTGCTTGTCTTCATGTTTCCACAGCTGTTTCTTATAACAGAAAAAGTGGGGATGCAGTAAATATCAACATACCCTGGCAAATGTAAGAATTCTACTGGACTCTAGTATCTGTCCCTATAGGGGCTGTGGGCAGGTCAAACTAGTAGCAACAGCCAGTGGGAAAAGTGAAGCTGCAGAAAGCATATGCAAGGCAAACACATCAAAAACTGTGTGGTGGCCAGATAAGGCTCAAAGGCCATATTCAGCCCCCATCTGTAAGACACCTTGCTCATGGCCCGGACAACACACCCACCTCTCCACCTCCAAACCAGCTTTTAATGGCTCCCCTCTTGGGCTTCCCACACTCCAGTTCCCCTTTCAAGTCTCTGGTTGGGTGTATTGCCTCAAAGAGACTTACTTACGTAGGTGCACAGCACCTAACACCTGAGCTGAGTCCTGGCTCGTCTGAATCACTCACCAGTTGCAACCACCTGTTCCTCTGCTATACACCTGTGGTTCCCTGAGCTACAGCTGCCCTGAATGTAATGAACAGTCACCTGCTGAATGGGTAAATCACCAATTACACCTTCTTAGAGCCCAAATCCAATGTTACTGCATGCTTGCAGGTCATTAGGGCACCCCTAGAACACTTGCTTGTCTGCACATAATACCGATAGGCAACCATGTGACCTCCAGAACACTCAACAAGTAGAAAGCTGGATTAAGCCTCAGCATTGGATATTACAGATACCAAGTCTGAACACACTCTGCTGCTCCCAACTACTCCTCAGAGTGTGGATCACTCCACGTCATGTGGCCACAGCACCAAAGACGACTCTCTTCAGTAGCAACAACCAAGGGTAACCACTGGTTGCTCACTTCATTCCAGACACAGAACTTAGTCCCGCACCACAGTGAGTTCCCAGGAGGTCAGGTCACTCCCAGACCACATGGTGAGGAGGGGCTGTCCTGCTAGCCATCTGCCCACTGCTTAGTGAAGGATGTGAACAGACTGACTGGGTCCTCTGCATCTCTGCTGAGCCAGTCAGGCAGATGAGAAAACTGCTAACACAACCAATCTGCTGGGATTCCCTGGGGTAAAGGAAGACATGGAAACAGTGAACAAGGAGGCAACCCCAACTCTGCACTGGCTCTGGAAAGCTCCCACACTTGAGTGTGAGAAGGGTGCGGAAGGTTCACGTCAAAGGCCTCAGAGAAAGTCTTCTATGGCAAGGAATCTTCTCAAGTCCAAGAAACACAACCTCATCAACACCCAGCTAGAAGGGTGGGGAGCCTGGTAACCCCAGCTTCTCAAACACATTCAGTTCTGGGCTTCGGGGAAGGGACACCACAACAGCGACACAGGAACCTTGTCCATCTTCTGCAGGCTCGGCCACTGCTCCGTCGTCTGCTGGGAGACCACTGCTAACAGGAGCGGTCTGCAGACCCCCACCCCAGGTCTCCTGCACACACTGCACCCCTGTGGAAACCCAGGGCGACCCTCCACAACACATGCCCGTTGGAAGAAGGGTCTTCCAACTGCTCCCACCCTCGTTTAGAATCAGGAAGGACTTGGAAAGGTGGCTACTAACCGGGCCCAAAAGACGAGTGTCCACTACCCTTGCTGTGTGGACCAGAGAGGGAACTGCCTCATCTGAAGGCCCTCCTCCGCCCTGGTGTCGCCCTCGGCCGGGCCCCTCCGTCCCAGGCCCGCCTCCTCCGCCCCGGGTCCTCCTCGGCCGGGAGCCTCATCCGCCCCCGGTCCGCCTCATTTGCGGGTCCGCCTCAGCCAGCGGCCCTGAGGGCGCCAGCTCCGGCCTCCCGTGCGTCGGACCGGCGTACCCCGACGTCCCTCTCAGCCCGAGGGGCCGAGGAGCCGGCGCCGCTGAAGGAAGAAGCACCCGAGGCCCCTCCCGCCGCCTCAGGTCGCCGCGCCCACCCGGCCCTCCCCGGTGGCCTCACCGGCCCGCGCTGCGTGCTGACGGTGGTCGCCATGGTGTTGCGGCGGCCCCGAGCCTCGCGAACCCGACAGTGACGCGCCGAGACAGCCTTTCCGCACCGCCAGAGGCTGCGTCGCTGACGGTTGTCCCAGAGGCCGCAGCCGTCTGTCAGCTGACGGCCGCCGTGCCCCGCCCCGACGCGCCCAGGGCGCACGCGCGCGCAGGCCCCGCCCTTCCGGCTTCGCCGCGCACGCGCGTTCCAGGCACTGGGGCGGGGCCCAGCCTCCAGCGGGCGCCTGCGCAGTGTCTCCCGCCTCCCAACGCCCCTTGGAGGTTCCGGACTTGGGGTCTGCGCCTGCCCGGGACGCCCCACTTCCGGTAAGCGGGCCCCAAACAGGGCGTGGTGATGCTGCCACCCCTGTTAGGTGGCTGCGCGCCCAAGGAGAGGGTTGTTTAGTGACTAAGGCGCGAACCTTAGGAGCGAACCTTAGGGCAACGGATTGAACTGTCCCTTGAGCCCTAGTGCACTCAACACGAAGGAGGAAGGGCGTTTCCGTGGGAATGCTGGGGGTGCTAAACCAGTGGACCCAGGGGCGGCCCGCACAAAGGGAGCGGCAAATGGAAGGGCTTTGAATTGCACCTTTTTATATTGTCATCCCTCTTAGATGTATTGACTTTTTGAGGTGGAAATTGCCCATGGTAATGAGTTCTCCCTTTTTAGCAGTTTGGACAGCAATCCTGGTGATCAGGAGCTCTTGGTATCGTCCTTTCCAGCTCAGCTAAAGCTTGTCTCCTTTCTGAGTCTTGATTAAAATCAAGTCTCCAGGCTGGAAGTGGTGAATTGTAAACTCTAGAAGGGGAGTCTGAGCAGCAGTTCATAATAATCGCCAGAAAAAGAAAAAATGCACAGATAGTTATCAAAATGACACAGAACAAACTTGACACAGAGCTTTTTGTGATAGTGATCAGGTATTCCGGTTTAACAACGCTTTCTTTTTTAATAACTTCCCAGCTTTACTTAACTTTTGGGAGGCCTGACACAAGTGTACATCTCTACATTAAAAGAATCATCGTTGGGGCTGGAGTGGTGGTTCAGTAGTTATGGCACTTGCCTCACATGTGCAATGACGAGGGTTCAAATCCCAGTACCACATACACAATGAAGTGCCGGGAACAGTGAAAGCCAAATGAAAAACTAAATAAAAGCGATTCTGTTTTAAAAAAAGAACCGTTGTCTTTCTTTCAAATGCCTGAGTATGGTGTTGCTTTAGTTATACTGCTGACAGATGTTTAAGACCAAGTTGGTTGAAGTTGACTTTCTCTCCTTACCTACTTCTAGGATCAGCTGCAATTCCTCAGAAATCACCCTTGGGAACTTGTGAGAAGCCTCTTTCTTCCTTTAGTTTTTCCTCTGTCAGTGGTGCCATCTGCCTGTGCATGTGTCAGGGTCTTGCTGACCACATGTGGCTTCCCTTGGAAGCATCAGGAGTATTTCCTTCTCAAATGACCTTCCTCTTTGCAGGATGTGCACCGATTGGCTTCCTGTTCTCTAGGGTCTTCTCAGATCCCCTGATCAGGACAGTACAGGGGTCCTGTTGCTCCCTGGGTGCTAGCTGACCTTAAAGGGAAAGGGACAAAATATTGGCTACTTTTTCTTGGCCCTTTTACTTCCTTGCCTTTGGTTTCCAAGTTCTGGCTTTAAACATCCGTCAGGCCAGTCTCACCAGCAACTCCAGTGTATGATTTTATAGTTATCCTTCCCATTTAATTGGGGTCAGAATTAGTACTGGAAGTCAGCCTTATATCCTGTCTGTCCCATAGATGATGGCTTATTATCTCAAAGCAACTCTGGTTGTCCTGTTAGAAGGAGTGCATCTTTGAAACACTAACAGGCAACAGTAATGAAGTTATCCAAGGAAAACAAAATGAAGTTAACAAAAGCAGGAACATTCCGTTTGTATGATAGCTATGAACCAAGAAACATGATTTTTATAATCTTAGTCCTTTACTTAGTTACATATTATAGCCTCCACTTATTTTGAGATCACAGTAGTCTTTACAACAAAAATCTATCCTCTGAACACAATTTTAAATGAGCATAAGCCTACTTCGAGCCATCCTAATATGGAGTAGGGTGAGAGGGAGAGCCTAGTGTCAGGTAAGGTTGGGCTCTTGACAAATAACACAATACAACATTACATCTGAAACACGAATCAAACAAAGGCTAAGAGAGCTTATAACTTCATTTTTGTGGAAAAAATGGCAAAATGCTTTCATGTTTCACATAGTCAACCTTTAAACAAAGTCAGGCTCTTCTTATTACCTTCCAAAAATGCATTTAAATTCTCATCCCAGTGTAAAGAGTAACACAAATTCTTACATATAATTTATTATAAATGGGTTACTTTCATCCATTTACAAAATATTAAATGACATAAATTAATACCAACCAAATGTGTTATTTTTATGTAAATCTGAAGGAGACTACTGCTATGCAGATTTTTGGTTTGGAGATCACCACCTTGGTAAAGTGCTCTCCCAAACTCTACATTTTAAAATACTTGTATATCTAAAGAACATAAATGCATCTAGTATACAAAGAAGAAAGTAGTGATTAGTGTTACAATTACACATGTCCTTGTATTAACTAAGTTTAAATTTTCAAGTAAAATATAGAATCTATAATTATCAGAAATACCAGCCATGCAACAAAACAAATGTGGTGGGAGATGTGTGAGCAAGGCAGATTTTACTCTATGGGAAGGTGGGCTTTCAAGGGGGTTCTGAAGTTCACATGCACACAATGGAAATCCATGGTTATTTATCCCCGGTATGACGGAATCCTGCCCTTCACTCCAATTGGAGGAGCTCAGGGGTACAATCTGCATGACTGGCTAAGATTGATAGAGTTGGGTACAGGAAGCAATGCTTACAGGTGTAAGGAGACACATGTTGGGGAGTTTTAAACATGGCTTCCTCCTAGCCTCATGGTTCCCTGACTTAAGATGACTTTTTTTATATGGGACCCCTAAGGCTCCATTCTGAAAATGGATCATCAGACTTCCTATTTCTTATATGGTGTGTGGTAACAATAATGAGAGGTCTGCATGGGTTAGCAGTACAAATCACAGGACAGCCTTAAATCTCTTATAGATTTAGGAAACAGTGTTAATGATCAGAAATAGAATTAATTAAAGCAAGCAGACATAAGCCAGGGCTTCAAATGATAGTGTGGCCTTTTTGTATCAGACATAGTATATAAGAGAGCACATATTGGTCATCTTGCTGGTAATCCTACATAAACTTTTATTTTACAAACTTTTTATATAACACTTAGACAAGGCTTATACAAACGTGGTTCTCAGATGTGTATGTATCTCTGGTCATGTATTTAGGGTGTCAATGATATTGTAGTAACCTAAAATAACATTTGTTTATTTAACCAGTTATGAAGTAACCACTTACAAGACTTTAAAACAGGTACACATCCTAATTCCTTTAAGATTTAGCTTCCCTGAGTAATAAAGTCTAACAGACACAAGAAAATTATCTGGATAGATAAGAGCAGATCAATGTTCAGAGTTAGCTTCCTATCAGAACATTGAAATTTGAATAACTTTAACTGATATTGCTAATTATAGCCAATTTAATCACATACACAAACCTTTTTGAGATTTACCTTCCCTAAACTTTCTGCAGCTTAGACATTCTTCTACAACTTGTTTACATTCTTAGTTTTGTCCTCTCTTTCATCTTGAACTTTAGCATAAGAATATTACTTTACCATATAAAATACTATCTCATCCAGAAACACTTTTTTACCTTCTAATTTTTATACTAAAATATATTTCTAATATATTTCTTTTCTTCCTAATATATTTGAAAGAGAGGGAGGAAGAGGAAGAATCAATTTTATTTTTTTCATCTGTCTTTAGTTTTTCCAACACTTAGTTTGTATGTGGTGCTGAAGTTTGAACCTGGGACCTTTTGCATGCCAGGCAAGCACTCTGTCACTGAACCACTGCTCCAGCCACCTAAAATCTATTTCCATACCTATAACTTTCTTTTATTTTTTCTCAATTCAGAACCTATCTTTCTTTTTTTAAGAGAGAAGGAGAGTGAGAGGGAGAGAAAGAATCAACATTATTTATTCATCTGGACTTTGTTTCTCCAACACTTAGTTGTATATCTGGTGCTGGGGTTTGAACCTGGGTCCTTGTGCATGCCAGACAAGCACTTCAACCACTTAGCCACCACACTGTCTCTCAGACCCTTGCTTAAATTTATATTTTGAAACAATCATGAATGTTATCTGTGCATTTAATTTACATCACAAATTTCATCCCAGGAGAGGGAGTGGACAATCTGGCATATACAATAACTGTGCCTTAATATTTTCTTCTCCCAGGTGGCATTCAATGGGTTGGAGCACAAGACATTCTCAAGCTCAACCTGTCTCCCCCATTGTCATCACAATGCCATCAACCTTAAGTGAGTTCCCCACTGTACACTGCACCCAGAGACTCCTTTTGGGTCTTTTTCTTATGCTAGGCATATTGATATTCAAACAAGGCCCTTTCCATCCTTTTCTTTATGTCACTTTGTAGAGGCTGCCAACAAAACACAGGTTGGGTTGAGTTTCTCTTTTGTTCTTTTCTGGATATAGTTTTTTATCCTGCCAGTCTCCCCATGAATTTAGTTTGATGGGAGACAGTCATAGCAAGAATTGCTTTACCCCAATGATGGATATTGTGAGAAACACACTCATGTGTCCAAGCCCAAAGAATGAACTAAGGCACACAATCTACAGGAAAAAGTGAGGCTTTGCTTTAGTGATGTTCTTGCAAGATCAGGTGCCTGGTGGTCAGGGACCCCAGATTGAGTACAATCAGTGTTTTATCCCCTAGAACACAACGACCCTCCTCTGGTTCCTTATTGACTGAGTACTATGGGGTACACAATCTTCCTGAATGTCACCTAGGCCTTACTGTCTCCTAATGGGTTCTTTAAAGAAATAGATCTTTAGGGGCTGGAGCAGTGGTTCAGCAGTTGGAGCGCTTGTCTGAAATGCACAAAGACCTGATGCACACTACCACATGCACAACTAAGTGTTGGAGGATAAAAGGAAAGATAGACCTTTTGTTGTTCCCAACTCCCTCATTCTCTTGTGGTAGGACAGTCCCCTTGGGTTGAGTGCCTTTTGGCACTACACAATTTATCTCTGTTAGTGGAGGGAGCTTCCTTCTCACCTCCTGATGTCAAGGGGCTGTGAATTTTTACACTCTGGTGTCACCTGCTTGTGACTTTACATTCCCCTCTCCCCTCCAGCTGCCTTTCTTACGGTCCAAGTCATTTTACATTTAAATTAAATGCTACATTCAGAAAATAGACTGCTGGGCTTTCTTTCTCACAGATGTTCCCTGGCCAAATGGGACATTCTGTCAAATCTTAAAAGGGAGACTCTACCTGCCTCAAGTCACAAACTAACAGTGCTGAAACTTATTGCCCTGTCCTTTGTAGTCAACAGCCTCCACACCCTGAATAAGATAAGATAATTAATCATCAGGCACTCAGGGTAATGGGCCCCAATCAAGTTTTTTTTTCAAATGTAAAAGCCACCCCCTGATGTTAAATATTCCAGTCAACTCCTTTGACCCAGCAGAAATATGGAGATGAGGGTAGACACAAATGGAGGTTACAGAAAAATTTAGATTCAAGGACTAAAAGGGCATAGTCAATTAGCAACTAATAAACTAAGCCAATAGCAGCCTCCCAATGCCTGTACAATATAGATTGCAACCATTCAGCCCCAACACTTTTCTTAATATCTGTTACCATGGACTCTGATCCACGCCTTTGTCCAGAAGTCTTAGACCCTCTTTTAGGCCCCCTCATATCATAGGACCCCCATCTTCTCTCAAACAAATCTTACTCCTTTCTGATTAAATACTCTTTTTACAGTATTTTAATCAGAACACAGCTGAAACTCTTTTTACACATATAGAATTACACCTGTTAGAATTTTAACTCAGTTACCTTGCTTTCAGGTTAAGATCCAGGAATGAGCAATCTTAAACTTTCTCTCTATTAAATTACCAGTTTATAAAAATACATTTAATAGACTCAAATATATGTTACCTTATGGAATTAAGAAGCCAAAAGTACTCAAATTTATATTTAGTTCATGTTTTATTATTTTAATTTTGTAAATTAATACATTTATGAAGATTAATCCCATTTATATTAAAAACTAATTTACCCATTTCTAACTTAGGTTACCCATGAAAACCAAGATATCAAAAAGTCTGGCTAACACTTTAAGGCAGTTATTTCTGCCCAAGAAAAATCCTTAGAAGCAATTGACATTTCACTTTAAACATCTTAGAGGAGCCAACGCTGACTGGCTGACTATAACAGTGGCCTACCTCATGCTTTGAGTTTAGCCCTTGTTGCTCTACCTCTGAGGGTTATTTTTAAATGGGCATGACTTCCTTTTCCTCTTTTCCCTCTCTCCCTCCCTAACATGGTGGGTAAGGGACAGGATTAGCTTTTCCCCATCCTAGGCCAAGTCATCTGTAGTTAAGCACACACCCACCACAGGAGCCAAGTAATTCAGACTTCAGGAATGGCTGTCTCCCGAATTAACAGGTGAATCACAGTCCTCCTAAAGGGAACACCTGGAATGGAGCCTTTGAATAGCTTCTGTTCTAAAAATCCCTCTGTGCTCCCAGACGGGCAGAATCACAGCCTCCAGGATGGGAGTCCCCTGTGCCTCTCCCTTGCCAGCAAAACAACAAACCTCCCTTCTCCTTTTTCTCCAAACCATGTCCTTGTAATTGAATTGGCGTGGGGACAAGGAAAAAGCTTTCGGTAACATGACCACCTAGAAAATCATGTGGGTTAGTGATTTCTAGGGCATTTTACTCTTTTTTTTTTTTTTAAGAGAGAGGGACAGTGAGAGAGAATCAACTTTATTCAGTTTTTCATATGGCCTTCATTACTCAGATTTTGTTGTGTACATAGTGCTAGTGTTTGAACTCAAGTACTCACGCATGCAAGGCAAGTGCCGCAACCGCTGAGCCACCGCTCCAGCCCGGGGCATCTTTACTCTTGCCAGTTTAGACTGACCCTTTTTGTCAAAGTTTTATTTAAATCATGTGAACTTGAAAGCATTTGGATTCCTTCATTAAATTCATGAGTGCTCGTTTATCTCTGGCAAATTCTGACACCAGTACATGATACAGACACAGGCGTGTGTATAGACACACAGAATACAGTACACAGGCTAAAACAGAGTCTGCCACAGATTTTTTCAGTATGACCCAGAGATGGAAGGGGCCTGTGTAGTGGGGAACGCTAGAAACAGGGTCTGCCCACCATGGTAGATGCTGAAATCAAAGGTTCAGGTGGCCACCCGTCCTCCATGGGGCAGATCCACTCCCACCACCACCAATGCTTATTTCCTTGCTCAGGACTCTTCAAAGGAAAAGGAGATCTGTACAGGTGAGATCTTCCCACTGCTCTTCTCTGTCCCTAGGCCTAGGATTTTTATTCCCCTTTTTTTTCTTATAGGTTCCTGTAATTAAATTTCTCCCTGTGTACTCAACCCCCTTTATCGGAGGTTTCTTATATACCCCGCCCTATATGCGCAATACCACTTACTGGAGATTTATTGCACACACCCCCATCCCACTTTCCTGGGTGTGAGCTTATGTTTCCAAACAGAGTCTCAACCCCCCTGGGTTTCTTGCACTTATGCCTTAGTCGCACTCACACAATCTCCAGGATGTCCCATCCACCAAGGGAGTACTTCTCTTTCAAGCTAGAGTATAGACTTTCCTGCCTTGGTCCATGCGGGGAGTCACCCGGTCGTTGTGATGCTTGCTTGGGCCTGTCACCCACTTTGCCAATCCACTTTGGACTTTTGGGTCATTGTTGGCCTCAGGGATCACAGTTTCCTCCTCTGCTCCAAAGCCATCACAATAAGGCAGCAGTATGCTTCTCCTCTAAGGAGGGGGTTCCCCATGACCCCTAGGCAACATGTGGATCCCCACATTGGGCACCAAAATTGTTAGAAATACTGAGGGGCGGCAAGAAGTCAAACACATGCTTGGAAGTGAGTGGATAAGGCAAAGTTTACTCCTGCCGGAAGGGCATGCTGCAGAACCTGGCTAGCAAGCACACCTGGGCAGGCAGGCAGTCTACCGGCTTACATTCCGAATGCAGCACTGCCCTTCACTCTGATTGGACGACCTCAGGGTTACAATCTACCTGATTGGCTAATTTGAAAATTGGGGCAGGCAAAGGGAGGGGCTATAATTAAAGTAGCTAAAATTGGATCTAATTAAGGCTGAATACTACATGGACCACTGGACTTCTATTTTTCAAAGCAAGAGGAGCTGGGCTGTGGGGTCTCCCAAGCACAAGCATTGAGTTGAGTATAACACATCAAAGCAGGACCACTCTGATGGGTGCTGTCACCTATAATCGGCCACTCAACCAATCTGAGTTATCCAAGCCAAACACTGGAGGCCCCGGTGCAGGCAAGCATGACTGCCACAGCTTTACCAACTACAGCTTCAGCCTCAGTCTTGCCTGCCTTCTTCTAGATAAGGGTTTTCAAGAAGCCTGATCATAGAGTGGCCTCTGCTTCCCAGTGGCATGCAATCCAGAGCAAACCTACTTCCTTAAACCCTCGCCACATCACCTACACAGACCCCAGTTCTAAAGTGAGTCCTGTCTAATGCCCTCTTACTATGTCACTGCAATGAGTCAAAACTCTCACCTGTTCTACTGCAGATATGGTCTTGGTGGTCTTTGGCTAGAGGATATGGGCACACCCAGGACTTGAACTGCCCTGGCCCTTTGAATACAACTTTCCAGAGATCTCAGAAGGCCCATTCCATGGAGTTGATGATTCTCATTTTTGTCATAGCAGCTGTATCTCAGGCCCCATCCATTTGTCCTCCACTCATGCTGCATCCCATGCCATTGTTGAGGACAATTTCTTGCTGCATGACAGAGTCCCAGTGTTCCATTTTCCAGTAAGCAAGGAATTTATCGAAGTGCTTGTCAAGCGTATGAGCAACCCTGTCCAGGAACCCACTTGGAGAGTCTGTTTTCCAGGATCACATCTGGTACCAGCTACTGTCAGTCAGAGACCAGCAGGGAGCACATGCCATGCTCAAGAAGACAATGGATAGGGACACCATCCTAGCAACGAATAGGACACTGAAAACCCAACAACTATCCTTGGATCTGCCAGGAAAGCAAGAGCACAGAGCACACTACTGCCCCAGATCAGAAAGAGAGAGGTGTAATGGGGGATGCAGAGCTCATTAAAGCAGAAGTCCACCCCTGCAGGAACCTGCTGAGAGCAAAGCTTGCTGGAGGCTCCCCAGGGTCATGTCAGAGAGGAAAGACTCACAAGGGGTCCAGGCTCATGGGACTTATCTCCAGGTGTTCTACCAAGCCCTCACCTTGAAGACCACAAGGAAAATCTCCTTGGACTTCTGACAGGGAAGAGGAAAGGAGCCATTTTAAAACAGAGTATCCTGTTCTTTAAAAGTGTGGCCACAAGACAGGCTGGCTTACCATGCTTGCCCCACTGGGGTGTTATCAGAAGGGAATACCCAACTCTAGCTCTCTAGCTTTCCATGTGGTAAAAGTGAACGCTCAACTCCAGGAACCTTTACCCATCCCATGCCCCTAAGGGGATGAACCCCCTGAGAACCACTGGTGAAATTCACAGCTCAGGGGCACAGACTCACAAGAAGACAGAGACCTAAGCATAGGTCATAGGACAGAATGCTGCCCACCCCAACTCCTGAGCACACATTGGTACAGGCCCTGTTACAGCTGCTCCTTTCATCCAGCATGCGTTTTCTTTCTGCAAAATATTACAAGGCAGAGAAAAAGCAAAAACACCACTGTAGGAAAGAGGCAAGCACATAACTGGACCCAGGCCCACTGAGGAACATTGGAACTATCAGACTGTGAATTTAATGACATGATTAATATGCTAAGGGCTGTAATGGAAAAATGTAGATAATATGCAGGTACAGATGGAGAATGTAGACTGATGAGAAAGAATCAAAAAGAAATGCTAGAAGCTGGGCCCGGTGGAGCACACCTATCATCCCAGAGACTCAGGAGGCCGAAGCAGGAGGATCACAAGTTCAAGGCCAGCCTCAGCAATTTAGCGAGACCCTAAGCAACTTAGTGAGACCCTGTGTCAAAATAAAACATAAAAATGGGCCACAGTTGTGGCTCAGTGGTTAAGCAGCCCTGAGTTTAAATCCCTGATACAAAAAATAAAATAAAATAAAATAAATGCAAGTGATAAAGAATACTGTGATAAAATTGAAGACTGCCTTTGATGGGCTCATTAGTAAACTAGACAAGCTGAGGAAAGAATGTCTGAACTTGAGGATACATTGCTAGAAACCTCTAAAAGAGGCAAATAGAAACAGAGCAAGAACTATGGGACAAATGCATAGGGATAAATGTGCACAGTGGGGACAGCAGAAGAAGGGTAGAGGGACAGAAGCAAGGCTTGAACAGTGGTGGAGGGTTCCCCCAAATGAATGCCAGACACCAAGTCACAGACCCAGGAAGTCAGAGAACACCAGGCCGGGCAAATGCCAACTGTGGGCATTTCACATTCCAACTGCAGGAAATCAAAGATGAAGAGTCCTGAAAGAAGCCAGTGGGAACACAAATCTAACTTCCTGAGGAATAATGATGAAAATTGCGCCCTGCTCCTCCTCAGCTGCCACGTGAGCAAGAGCAGAGCAAAGTGAAAAGCCACCACGCTACAAGGCTGTGTCCTGGGAAAATCCCTCCAAAGCCAAGGGCAAACTGAGGCTTCCTGATTCCCAGAAAAATTGGAGAATTTGTGCCAGCAGACCTGCCTTGCTAGAGATGCTGAAAGAGTTCTTCAGACAGAGGAAAATGAGGATGGTCAGCAATTCAAGTGTACACGGGGAAAGGAAAAGCATCAGAGGAGAAACAGGCAAAGGCAAAGCAAACGCTTATGTCTTTCCTGTTTGTAGTTGACCTCAAAGGTGAGTGTTAAAATAGCAGTGGGGATTGCAGCTTGTGCGTGTGGATGGCAGTGGTGAGGCAGGCAGCATAGAAGAATTGGGAGCGTTTTGTTGTTATGCAGTGTCCCTCTGGGCTCCAGGAGGCAGTGGTGCACAGATTGCCTCAGCTGGAGGGGTCAACGCACTGGAGGGAGCCAGAAGGCAGGAAGCGTGTCCCCCAAGATGCCGCCCTGCAGCCTGTGCTGCCAAGGAAGCCCCTCTCCCTCTCCTCAGAAGGCCAGGCATGGTGACAGCTTCCTGAAGACAATCCCTGGTGCCCCATCTTGTCCTGCTCCTGCTTCAGCCTGCCCTCCTTTATAAATAGTCCTCATGTTAGAATTGCTCCTGGTGCCCTTCCCAGCTCTCTTGAAGTCACTGATTTCTAGTTAATCCCTGCGTGGTTGGAGAGCACGGCATGATTTCTGTTCAATTTGTCAAGGTGCATTTATGTTCCTGATTGAGGTCTGCCTCTGGGAATATTCCAGAGAGCAGGGGAGTGCAAGTCCTGCTGTGGGGGTAGTTGGGGGCAGGGTCTATAGGAGTGCACCATGTCGCCTAGATTGCCGCTGTCTTTGAGCTTACTTGTCCTTACTGACTTGCTGACACTGGACCTGAGCCTCTTCAACAGTGTGTTGGGGTCTTCAGCTGGGAGAGCAGGTGCCTCTGTTTGCCCTTGGGGTCTCTCAGCTTTGCTGACATGTTTTGACACTCTGTTGCTGGGTGCATAGTGCTAAGGATGGTTGTGTCTTCTTGGAGAATTAGCCATTGTCACTGTGGCTGCTCTTCTTCTTCACACCTGCTCATCTTCTGTGCTCTGAAGTCTCCTGTCTGGAATGGGTGGGACTGAGTCCTGCAGGGCAAATGTGGATGGTCCTGCACATATATTTAAATATAACAGTACCCAAATGATAAAATTTTGTAGAACACCACTGAAAAAAGCAACAATAAAACATGGAAGGAACTAAAAAATAAAATATTTATTTAGTGGCACTGGGGATTGAATCCAGGGCCTTGCACATGCTAGGCAAGCGCTCTACCACGGAGCTACAGCCTAGGCCTTAAATAATAAAACTTGAAAAAAGAGAATAAGATGGTAAAGGAAGAACCATGAGATGGTAAAGGAAGAATTATAGAGGGGCATTAATGAAATGCTGAATGAATTGAGAAGTACATACCATTTTCATGGATAGGCTCAATATTAGAACATGTTGATTATCCACTAAACTGCAAAGCTGAAAAATGAAAGTGTTTCTAGTAACTAACACCAACAAAAATTAAAATTGCAAAGCAATTTCCAGTAAAACCTCAAAAGGGGTTTCAAATAAATTTAATAAGATGATTCTAGAATTTACATGGAAAAATAAAGGCTGAATAATAACCAAAACACTTTAGCAGAAGAGAGGAATGGGGGAATGGAAGAGAAAAGTGGTAGAGTGCTAGCCTAGCGTGTGCAAGGCCCTGGTTTCCATGGAATGATGAGGACATTGACGATGGTGGTGGTTGGTGGTGGTGGCACATAGAGGTCTCAGCAGTCATGGAACTCTCTCATGTATCAAGAGCCCCAGATGTGTTTTCTACACATCTTTCATGAGATAGATTAAGCATTTTGAGTGCTTAATACACACCAGGTGTTGTGTTTTCATTAAATTTATCGCACAGGCTCTTGGAGGATGTCCTCTGGTCATCCGCATCACAGGTAAGGAAGACAGGCAGCTGAAAGACAAAAGTGTTCACAATGATGAACACCAATAAACAATTAACATCTACAACAAATCTATGTGTCCTAAGTCTCAAAAGGGGAAAGAAAGCAAAAAATGAATAGGTGTTGTAAATTGGCAACTTGTCGAGGGGAATCTCAAATGCTAGACAAATCCATGCAGGGATTGTACTCACTACTAACAAGAGAAATTAAATGAGATGCCACTCTACATTTATCAGAGTGCTGGCAGTTGGAAAGAGGGTACTGAGTCTCAGTGGGAACCTTGAGGGGAGTACCAACGGATAGGGGTCCTTGCAACATAACACAGGCAGGCTTGGTGAATCAGCATGTTTCCTGCGAGCACTCTTGCCTGGGCACACAGGGGACCCTTGAAGCTGTCTGTTGCACAGTTGTCTGTACTGCAGAGGTTGGCAGCCTGATTGTTCATCTTTGGAGGAATAGGTCAACAAAGCAAAAGGGTATACAGTACTGAACACTACGCACTAGGGGACAGCAAAGCCGATGCTTGTAGAGCAACCTGCATACCTTTCAAATTCAGAAATATATGTGACAGCCATTTTCAAGGCACTGGACATCAGGAAATGAAGGCCACTATCCCTGAGCAACAGGAAACAAAGGTGAGCCCAGTGACCACCTCTGTCTCCTGCCTAGAGAGCTTCCAGGCTGCAGGGAGGGGACACCCAGGCAGAGACGAGGCCTCCCTAAGCTGAGGAGCCCAGGCAACCTGAGTTCTCAGGTAGGGACCAGGGAGGAGCTTGCGGCACAGAGAAGGATCAGTGGAGAGCAGCAGAGGCTCCCTCGGGCATCAGCCCAGTGCCAGTGAGCACCCACATGGAAGAACAGACCATGGCCACAGAGGAACCAATCAAGAGGATTCTGAGATAAAGCTGTGAGCTCACACAAGGCTGATTACAGAGCTTCAAAACACCGTGGGCAAAAGCCAATAGAACCACCAGAATAAATGGGCCCATCCACATCTACTGCTGGAGATTTCAACACCCCTCTTTCAGCACGCAGCAGGACAGAAGGATGCTCAGTAAGCATCCCAGAAACTAGAGCAACAGTGTCGAAAACATCTTCCAACTGATGTTGACAGAGAAGGCCAAGTTAGCCCAGCGCAGTGACACGCATCTGTGATCCCAGTGGCTCAGGAGGCTGAGGCAGGAAGACTGCAAATTCAAAGCCAGCCGCAGCAACTTAGCAAAGCCCTGAACAAATTAGCCAGACCCTGTCTCAAAATGAAAATGTAAAAATGGTCAATTTATAGAAGACTCTGCCCAATATGTATCTGCAGCATATATATTTTAAGTGTACACTGAGCAGTCACCCAGATAGATGTTCTGGGCCAGAAAACATGTCTAAAATGATTCGAGTGGCACCAAGAACATTCTCCCACAAAGATGGAACTCAATTAGAAATCAAGAATAAAAAGGTATTTGGAAGTGACTACAATATTTGGAAACTAAATAATGTGCTACTCAATGACCTATATTTCAAAGATGGAGTCCAAAGGAAAATCACATAGCATTTTAACCTGAATAAGATAAGAAAATGTTTTGTAAAATTCAACTAAAGCAGTATGTAGGGGAAATCGACAGCATTAAATGCCTGTATTAGGAAAGAGAGAGGGTCTCCAGCCACCAACCTCAGCCTTCTCCTTCAGACACCAGAAAAAGAACAGTAAATCACATTCTCAGTAAACAGAAAACAAGGAAAAAATGAAGAAGAAGGAAGAAGGAAGGAAGAAGAAAAGAGAGACCAGTGAACTAGAACATAGAAAAGCCAGAGAGAAAAATCAGTAAAAACTAATGCTTATTCTTTGAGAAGACCAAAAACATTAATGAGCCCCTGGGCAGACGGATCAGGGAAAAGTGATAGAAGACACAAGTCTTAGGTCACTGCATGGCCTAAGTCATGGTCAAGGAAAGACGAGGAATTCCCTGAAAGACACAAATCATCACAGCCATCTCAGGGAGGAATGGACTATCCCAGTGGTCACGCATGTGAACCCTCAGACTCAAATGACATCATTGGTGAGTTCTACAAAAATTGAGAAAGAAATACACCAATCCTACAGAACACAAAGAGGTGGAAATGTTCTCCAGCTCATTCTATTCTGTGAAGCCAGGATTATACCAGTACCAGAACCAAAGACGTTACAAGACAGGAAAAGGGCAAACCAGTATCCCTCATGAACCTGGATGCAAAATTCTCAACAAAGGTGTGGGCTTGTTGAGTTTACCAAGATGTGGTCAGGATGATTATAAAGCAGGATTCACGCTGGGAATGCGAGGATGCTTTCTTTACCTTGGAAGTCAGCCCTCAGTGTAATTTACCACATTGACAGACTAAAAGGAAACAATTATCTGAAGAGAGGCAGAAAACTGTTTGACAAAATCCATCCCAGAAATTCACTTTCTGCCAAGCAGAAGGGAGCTCCTTCAGCCTGACAAGGGACATCTGCAAAGCCGCTGGGCCAGCATTGCGTTCCATGGGACAGACGGGGACAGGGCAAGACTGTCTCTTCCACTGTCCCCACTCAATATCCTAAGGGAGCTTATGGCCAGGGAGGTGGGCACAAAGAAGAAACAGAGGCCCCAGATGGAAAGCAAGCAAAAGCTCTTTATCCACACACACAATGAGGGCCCATGGAAACTCCCACGAAATCTGCATTGTATCAGCTGTTAGGACGAATTAGTGAGTTTAGCAAGCTGGCAAAAACCACTACCAAATTCATACAGCAATAGACATTTGGAAATTCAAAATGAAACCATTTCCAACAACAGCAAAAAGTTAAATACTTAGGGGTAAATCTGACAAAAACATTCAAGACTTAGATGCTGAAAATCACAAAACATCACTGACAGAAATTGATGAATGTGCAAACAATTGGGAAGATCATGTGGTGTTCTTGTAAGATTTGACATCTCTAAAACATTAATTCCACAAATTGATATGTGGATTCAACATGATCCCACTGAAAACCCAGCAAGCTATTTTCTTTTTTTTAAGGAATTGAGTTGATATGAAAATGCAACAGATGTAGGAAAATCCAGACTGCGCACAGAGACGCAGTCTGTAGTCTCAGCTCCTTGGAAGACTTGAGCCCAAGAGTTCAAGGCCAGCCTGGTAACAGGGAAAGGCAGGGAGGAGGGGAG
>PVKS010005031.1:0-88079 GCA_004027875.1 Aplodontia rufa
ATGAAATGTTAGTGGAGGTATGATTATATGACATCTTTTCTATTTCACATTATGTCCCTGAAAGTCATACTTGCTAAATTGTAGTTGTTATTAGTACATTTTTTATTTGTTTTAATATATTGTATAGTAATTCCTTACTTCCTTAAGAGGTAACAGAGAAAAAAACTCTTCAGAAAAATGCTGTTTAAAACTTGAAACTCTGTGACAAGGCCAGATTTGGTATTATCCTTAAGAAAATTAAGTAGCTAAAGAAGGCAATCAGAAATTGATGAACCTAAGACACTAATTCAAATAATTCTAAGTAACTTCCAAGAAATAGTGAATAGCATCTTCTGAGACCAACATATTTAGATCTACAGAAAGACATGAAATATTCTTGAAGGGAAAAAAATTTAATTTCATTTGGAAATATGAATACAAATTTTATGACTACTCTTCTTAAAGATTATATTAGGAATTATTAATCTTAGTGACTTCTGCTGTCTATTCAACAAAATCATCAAGATCATACACATGCCATGTGCTATTCTGGTGCCAAAAGTAAACAGTGAGTAAGAAAGGTATAAAGTCTCTCATCTCATGGAGTTTATACTCTAGTCAATATCATCAATATCCATAAACATCTGTAATCCTTCAGGAGGTGAGTCAGGACAAAGGAGAAAATAGTGAATGTGTAAGAAATAATTCAAAGCAAATAAACGTCGATCAAAAACCCTTACAGATCAGGAGGCTATTAGTATCTCTCAAGTTTAAATAAAATTATATTCAAGTGACAGTACCTTTGCCAGGCTAAATCATCCTCTAAGAATATGTTACGGCTGGCTTTTCTACTCCCAACAGGTGTTCGAGGTTCACTGGAATCAAGTACTGACACAGAGCAAGCAGAATCTGAAAGAGCATTCAAGTCTTCCCCAATGGAATTACTGTCTGTGGAATGAGCATAACTTAAGGCTATTTTTCTACAATATGTGCAAGCTCGGAGGTCCCCTAGGAAGAAAAAAGAAAAAAGAAGAAGAAAAATAAGTAAAAAGCAGTAATAATATATTACTTAAAAATATTTTAAATCCTTGGGCTAACAGGTAATCTAATAACAAGGAAATGTTTTCAAGTCTTAAAAGGCTACCAAAAAAAATTTAAGCAAGTAAAATACTACAGCTGGCTCTGTTATATATTTTAAGAATCATCACTATGATAAATGCATCCAAATTACTTCAAATATTTGTAACAAAGGAAGAAAATTTGACCCAATACTAGAAAATTCTGCTTATAGGACTATCTTTTCAAAGCCGTCAAAATGAAATAAGGGGTTTATCAGAAATATAGTAAATAAACCAATGCAAACAGAAACAACACATTTTCCCTAGTCCACAAGTGAGGAAATTAAAGTTTCTATTATGAACCTCTAAAGAGTAGCCCCCAGAAGGGCGCACAATTTAAAAAAAAACTAAGAAAATGGCCTTAAATACAGTATGATATATTGAAATAAACTTTTTTAAATTCTCATAGAAAAAGTTAAAATAGAAATGAGATGTTTTTGAAAAATCAACAAGGTTACTTAATACTTCTATTTTTTTAGGATATAGTCCTGCCCAAAAATAAGTTCTAATTTCCTCCCTGCTTTTGTAGAACACCGTTTTGTGACATAACAATTTAGTGCACTAAAAATGAAGGTAAAACGCATTCATGTACTACACAATGTTTTGGTTAACAACAGACCACATAATACAACAATAGTCACATAAGAGTATAACAGGGCTAAAAAACTCATTTTGTTCCCCCCACTGTGGATCAAACCCAGGGCTTCACACTTCAAGTGAATGACTCTACCACTGAGCTACAGTCCCAGCACTTGGAATATTCTTATCACCTGGTGATTCATTATGATTCATCATAATGTTATAGGGCAACACATTTCTCATGTTTGTGGTGATGCTGATATAAATAAACCTACTACTGTGCAGGTCTATTAAAAGCATAGCACATACAATTATGTACAGTACGTAATACTTGATAATGATTATAAATGACTTTGTAGCTGACTTATGTCTTTATGATCCTAGACTTCATCATTTTAGAATATACTCTTTTCTATTTATTAAAAAAAGAAAGTTTACTGTAAAGCAATATAACACGCTATGTCAGTAGTAGCCTTAAAAATCTCCTGTTTACCAAGTCTCTCAATTGCTCAAGAGGCCATGTTGATACTCAAAACGCTGGGGCAGGAGATTCACCTGCCCACAAGTTCAAAACCACCGTGGGCAACAGCAAGACCCCAGGAACCCAACTCACCTCACCAAAAAAGGGCCATATTGAGGGATTAACCAGTACCATCTAGGTTTGTTTAAGTATACTCTACGATATTCACACTGGACAAAAAGTCACCTAAGTGATGCATTTCTCAGAATTTATCCCATCATTACATAAGACTGTATTTAACTCTACATGTAATTTAACAATTCTACCTAATTTTTTACTATCACTATTAAAAATCTGAATGACAGATTTCTAAAAGTTCTCTGTATTACATTTACCATAATTAGTACTAATTATAATAAATTGTCTGTTTTAAGACTACTATTATAGAGTATTCAGTTTTATTAAACTACATATGTATCTTAATCAATACAGAATGTCACTTGTTGCATTACTAATATCTGTCAAGACAATTTAAAAGATAAAATTAATTAAACCTGAAGAAAAATATATATTTATTTCAATCAGAACCCACAAACAGTAGCAACAAGTGATTCACCAGTAAAAGGTGAATCAAAGCACTAGAATAACTACCATCAACTGACCAAGGCAGAGTTATAGTAAGGAAGTGAAATTACTTCCTTCTGAAAGACCTACAGTCTACAATAACAAAGGCTTGGTTTGTTTCTTATCCTATAAAGGAAATCTCCCTTATCCAGTCAGCTCTTAGAATTATCAAATTGATAAACAAAGCCAAGCCTGAATAGAAAAATTTTCATTTCATGAAGAGCATTCATCAACAAAGGCCTACTGAGCATATGACTGTATTATGTGGTAGGAAAATAAAGGCTGATGAGACACAGCCCTGCCATCTGAGAAGTTTGTTTGCTGGAGATGAAAGACACATAATTTAAAATGTTGCATGATGGATGCAGAGATATTATTTCTACTACCACCATAATAAATGCTTAATATTCACTGATTCTTTTCTATGTACCAGACAATGTTCAGGTATTTTACATTTATTCAGGATCTCAATGTGCACAGCATGTATTATCCCATCTGTGATGTCAATGTGACTAGACAAGGAGTTTGGTCAATCTAAATGGAGTTATCTGGAGTTTTTTTGGGGGGCAGGGGATTAGAATAACATTTAGAATCAGCCAAAGTAAAGCAGATTATCTTCCATAATGCAAGTGAATCTGATTCAATCAGCTGAATAAATGAAACTGTAAGACTAAATTCCCAAAAGAAAAAGGAATTGTCTCAACACTGCAAGGCAGAAATCATACAGGAATTTTCTGCCTGCTGACCTCCCTGAAAATTTCAAACTTCTACCCCCACCATCATTCAATCACTTTGGCCAAATCCTTAAAATACAGGTAAACCACTCTCACTCTTTTTCTGTGTGTGCACATGTGTGTGTACACTCCATCCATTCTGTTTCTCTGGAGAATCCTCACTAATAAAGATTTTGGTACTGCTACAGTTTTGACATGAGATGTCCCCCAAAAGCTCCTCTGTTAATGCCAGAATGAAGAAAAATGACTGGACTGTGAGGGCTGTAACCTAATCAGTCTATCCTACTTTGAATAGACTGGGTGGTAACTGTGGGCATGTTGTATGTGGCTGAAGGAGGTGGGTCAGTGGAAGTGTGCCCTTCCTCTCTCTGCTTCCTGACCCTGCCATGACCTGAGCAGCTTTCGTCCACTACCCCCTTTTACAGAGATGATCCACTTCATCTTGGGCCCAGAGCAGTGGTTCTGGAACTATGAGCCAAAATAACACTCTCACTCTCTGTCTTTGATATATATATATAATTTTTTTAAGAGAGTGAGAGAAAGAAGAGAGAATCAATTTTTATTTTTTCATCTGGTTTATGTTCTCCCTCCACTTAGTTGTGTATGTGGTGCTGGGGATCAAACCTGGGTCCTCATGCATGCCAGGCAAGCACTCTACCACTAAGCCACCTCTCCAGCCCCCTCTACGTTGTTTTTGTCAGGTATTTTGGTCACAACAACACAAAGCTGACTAAAACAGGTATAAAGGATGATTCCAAAGGAAAAGAAGTTTTAAGGATAAGTTTCTGGAATTGGCTCTCAGGTTTTCGGAATTGGTCCTCTAACAGATTAGACTGAAAGGCACTAACGATTTTATTTCCAAAAGCAAAGAAAACACCAATAGTCTATGGTTGTGTACGGCAATAGATACATGCAAAATCATCTATGGATACTCCTAATCAAATTCTTACAAGAAGCAAGGTTCTAGGTTACTGTGTATTTAATATCTTAATGCATTTTGTCAAACTACACATATAAGATAAGCTTATTGCTCCTAACTGTACAAAAGTGGAGAACGAAAGGATGATCTCAGGATTCAAATCCCTGCTCAACAACTGTACAAATTACTTGAAAGAACCACTTATCTCTCTTATAGCCTTATGCTAAGATGGCTTAAAATCTAACCAGCAGTCTCAAAATGCAAGTGGATGAATTAAAACACAAACTGAGAGAGGACAATGCCACATGATGACAAAGAGACATAGGTGATAAGCTAAACAGCATGAAGGACTGCCTGCAACCACCAGGAGAGAAGCCTGGGATAGTTTCTCTCTTGGAGCCTCCAGAAGGAAGTAACCCTGCCAACACTTTGATACCAGGCTTTTGGCCTCCAGAAATGCAGAAGTGGGAGAACAAATTTCAATTATTTTAAGCAGGGCAAAAAAAACACCAAACCCACAACTTCAATTGTCAACCTTGCACTATATTTGCTATTAAAGCAAGGACAATGAGTAGAAAGGAATGGGATCCTAAATATTAGAATGAAGATATACGGGAAAAGCCAAATGAAGCTAGGGATACTAAACTACCTCTGTCAGCAGAAGTAGCCTTTCTACATCATTGGAGGAAATTAACTCTGCTTTGCCTGAGGAATGTGTAATGACCTCCTCCCCTGAGTAGGCTGCCTTGCAAGGCACTTCTAATTCCCCTCAAGATCTATTCCTAGTATCCCCATCCTGTGGTCAAGTCCCAGCAAGTCTTAAAGGTAAGGTGCGAAGTATGACCAATGAGGATATATGCTACATGCCAGAAGAATTACAGACTTTTCCAATTTATATAGACAAAAAAATCAGGGAATGCCTGTAGGGGAGGATACTGACAGTGTGGGGTAAAAGTGGAAAGAAAATTGGTTAAGTTGAATTTACTGATATGAACCACTAAGCAGAGATTCCAGATTTAATGTTGCAACCTGAAAGGTTAAAAGAAACCCTAAGTCTACTTAATTGACCTGGCTAAAATATGGATCTTTAAACGGTGGCTTGTATAAAATGAAGCTAAAATGCCAGAACTGCCCTGATATATTACAGGGCAAGGAATACAAAAGCTCAGTGAAACAAAAATGTTAAGAGTCAATTTTGCACATACATACCCATTCCCAGTCTCTTGCTATGTGATGCTCTGCATGACCTTGGGCCTCTGCTAACAAAAAAGGCATCACCAGAGGAGGACGCTAGACTTTGTACCTCTAAAACCACCCCAGAACAATTTTTTTCCTGGATGCCAATTATGAAGTGGAGATTAATGTGTACTGATTAGCTAACATGGACAGACCTGCAGAGAAACTCAGTGCAGCACAATCCACTGTTTAATAGCTACAGGGTCTATTTGGTCAAGATACTCACTTGTAATTATGGCAGCAGAAGCATCTCAGATCTGTTGTACTTGGGAGCTATCACCAGGAATTAAAAGC
Source organism: Aplodontia rufa (assembly GCA_004027875.1). Taxonomy (NCBI): domain Eukaryota; kingdom Metazoa; phylum Chordata; class Mammalia; order Rodentia; family Aplodontiidae; genus Aplodontia; species Aplodontia rufa. The sequence continues at coordinate 5,944 of PVKS010005031.1, forward strand.
TAAAGCAAACAAATAAAATACATTCTTCCTGAATAATCTGGATGTGGACGCAACCACTGGGACCCAGCTTATGATTTGATTATCAATAAGGTAATGCTATTGTTTAGCACACAAGGCACAGTGGCACATACCTATAATCCCAGACATTCAAGAGGCTGAGGCAGGAGGATTCCAAGTTCAAAGTTAGCCTCAGCAACTTGATAGGCCCTGAGTAACTTAGTGAGACTCTGTCTCAAAATAAAAATAAAAAGGGCTGAGGACATGGCACAGTGGTTAAGTACCACTGGGTTCAATCCCCAGTCCAAAAAACAAAAAAACAAAAAAAAATGAGCACAAAAAAAAATCTAGTTGTAAGTGATGGTAGTGCCCAATTCAATAGAAAACTAAAGCAAACTTTTAATAATGGTCTCTCTTTACATATGATTTAAGGAATTTATCTCTGGATATTAGTAACATTTTCTACAATTTGCCCATAATAAATCATACTTGGTCATACATAAAAACAGTGAGAATGGGTTTCCCACCATAAGTCCCCCTCAACCACCCCAGGAAGTTTTATCTTTCAGCACAACCATGAGAAATAAATTTGTGAGGGAAGCCCCAGCACCCCTGAAGAGCTCTAGCTACTATTTTGGTTGCTGTTCTTTATAGGTCAGAAATTACAACAGGAACTGCTACCACTGAATCAGGAAAACTAATGCAATTGGGATAACTGGATCCCAAGGTGTCAGCAGCCAAAGGGATTTACTGCCTTTTACTAAAGTGACTATACAAGGTAAGCAAGGAAACAGTCAAATTTTTCATGGATTACTAGCACTAATTCTAAACTGACACCAATTCCAAGGATTCAAACATCACTTCTGTTCACCAGTCACAGAAGAGGCCTACGGAGGTGTGGAAATTGATGGAATTTTAGCTCGGGTACATCTGACAGTAAGTTTAGTGGGTCGCAAACCCGTACTGTGGCTATTTCCCCAGTTCTAGAATACATAATATATTCAGCAATTGGCAAAATCCATACATTGGTTCCCTAACCTCTATTACGGTAGTTCTGGCCTCCAGAGCTATAAGACAATAATGAATTTCTACTGTTCTCATCCACTCAGCCTGTGGTACTTTGTTATGGTAGTCCTAAGAAACTAATATTCCAGCTGGGTATGCTGGCACATGCCTATAATCCCAGAGACTCAGGAGGCTGAGGCAGGAGAATCACAAGTTCAAGGACAGCCTCAGCAACTTAGAAAGACCATGCTTCAAAATAATAAAATAAAAAAAAAAAAGGACTAGCGATATAGCTGGGTGGAAAAGTGCCCCAGTAAAAATGGAAGAAACTAATACATCAACCTTATAAACAAGATAGATTTTATACTAAGAGTAACAGGAGCTCTGAAAAGGTATTTATCCTTAAGGTTTATTAAACAGGGAAATACTCTGACATGATCAATTAGCAGTCTCAAAGAATACTGCCTCAAATATAAAAAGAAATTCAAGACAGGGAAAAACTAAGGGTAAGAAAGTTCTTTAAAAGCTGTATTCAAAATTTGGGTGAAAGATAATATGATTCTGAACTCTGTAGCAGTTTAGTTATTTTTAAAAAAATGAGAATAAGAGCAAAAGGAAAATTTATACAATAACATATGTAACGTGAGAGATATTTAATTAATTTCAGTCCCAAATCACTGTATAAATCCACACACTACTCTCAAGCTTTTTTCTATTTCAACAAATAACTTAAATTTTCAGCTTTGCTAAAATTTGACTATGTTCCTATGGAAAAGTAAGATATAATTTGCCAAAACAGTGTCAAGTAAGTAAGAAAATCTTTAAAAACGAAAACTCTCATAGTAATATAAATTAGAAATCTATTCTAACCATCCTGTCTAATAACATTTAATGCCCCATAGCTTTTTGCTAGTATCTATGACACATCATCTTTTATTCTGCTTATTTTTTAACCTTTCCATCTACTTTATCGTGTGACTGTGTTGAATTATCACCCTCACTGTTGTATCACTATGACTTACTCATAAAGCCCAAAATAAGAACTGGCTTAATGCTAGTCCTATATTATAACTATTTTATACTTATGACTTTTAAAAATTGTAATACTGTCAATAAAACGTATTTACCTGTATAACCCATAAATTTTCCAGGGATTTCTTGATTACAGCAACGACTGCAGAAAATCTGCCCACAAAGTCGGCAATGGTGTCTGCGCCTAAAAGTTGTAAATTTTTCACTACAGTCATAGCACTCTTTACATTGGCTATCTGGCATCCAGTACTGCTTCAGGTCACTATCCTATAACAATAAAAATGTGTGAAGGCTTCTTGAAAATACTGATTTTTAAGTTGTGATGGCAAATGAAATCCTAGGTTTCTTCTACAGAAATGACAAACTAATTCTAAATTTCATATGGAATGTAAAAGACCAAAATGACCAAGACAATCCTGAAGAAGACTAAAGTAGGACTTATATCCATTAAGACTTATTCTAAAGCTACATAATTTTAGACAGAGCATTGGTGCAAAAACAGAAAAAAAAATGGAGCTGTGGAACAGAAGAGTACCTTAGCATACACTGATGTATATGTGGACTTTCATGATGAAATTACAGTACAATCAGTGAAATATGGTCTTTTCAAAAACTAAGGTGCTAGCTCCAAATGGACATCCATAAGGAAAAAGGAAGCTTGACCCCTATTTATTCATACAAATAATAAATATTGTTTCTGGAAGAAACCATAGGAGTATATCTACAGACCTGGTGTGACAAACACTTAAACAGAGCTATTTTTAAAAACACTACACATAAAAGCAGGGAAAAAAAACTGATAAAATAAACCACACTTAAGAACTTACATATGAAAAATATGGTTTTCACAGTCGAAGTAAGTAATAAACAAACTTTCTTCATTTTTCAGTGGAAATGGTATGATCCACATAAATGCTTAATAAGAAATATCCCAAAGCCTCTAATACCTGGCTTTTCCCCTCCATGATTTCCTTGAGGCGTTTTAATACTGTGCTGAGGCTTCGAAGTTGAACAGCTGTACGAGGATCATGACCTCCAAAGGTAGGTTCTGCTTTCCTTCTTGTATCTGAGACAGGTTCAAAAATAATAAAAAAAGAAAGAAAAAAGGCAATCTTATTAACAGTTCCTAGTGTCTATATAAAACATTGCATATATGTAAAGTGCTTTTATTATTAATACTTCTTATTATTAGTGTTCTCCCAGGCAGTGATATGGATTGAGAGTTAAAAGTGGTCTTCAAAAGGTTAAGAGGCTGTTGAAAGGATTTCTTATTGCCATGTACAACATTGTTTCACAAGCAATTAAGAGCTACAAAACAAGAACTACCTGAGATGATTGAAAGGTTTTGCGGCCTAGGACAGCAGCATCATTTACATGGCCAAAATTCAATAGATTTCTTTTGCATTTTGGTCCCAACCTATAAATACTAGGCACTTAACAGAAGAAAATGTAACTCCAGAAGGTTAACCTCGCTTGGTCTCTAAACTCAAACAGGTAAGCAATAGGATCAGGTAGTTCAGTTCTGGAGCCAATCTTCAGAAAGAAATAACCCACCCTTAAAGATACTAACAGAATTCAAAACATACAGGATGGTAAATTTGACCATGGTAAAATCTGACTAATGTTCAAGCATATTAAAACTCACATAAAACTTCTAAAACTCCAGTCCTATCTTTCCTTATTGCCTTTCCAACCCTGAAGTTCCAAACTGAAAGGGTTACTAGAACCTGAAGTAGCAATTCTGAACACAAATCTATCTATAATAAAATAATCCCAGATTATAGCTTTGTAGTTAGAATGAGTGATGCCCACCAAAATTGCCACCTACTGACTATATCTTTATTTTAGACCAAAACTACAACTGAAGTTTCTATCTATTCCTACCTCCATGTTATGGTTTAGATGAGGTATCCCTGAAAAGTTCATGTGTTAGTTAATGCAGCAATGTTCAGTGGTGAAATGTTTATACTATGAGAGCTATGATATTATCAGTGAATTAATCCACTTGATGGATTAATAATATGAATGGATTACTGGGTGGTAACTGCAGGCAGGTGGGGCGGGTGGTTGGAAGAAATAGGCCACAGAGGTGTACCTTAGGGTTGATATTTTGTCCCTGGCTATTCCCTCTCTCTGCCTTCTAACTGCCAAGAGTTGAGGAGCTTTCTTCTACCACGTCCTTCTATTACGATGTTCTTCTGCCTCACCCTCAGGTCTATAGCAATAGAGTAGACTGACCATAGACTGAAATCTCTGAAACCATGAACCCAAAATAAACTTTTTCTCCTCTAAGTTGCTTCTATCAGGTACTTAGTTCACAGTGACAAAGAGCTAAGACACTCCAGCTGTTTCAAAACCTAAGGGTGAAAATGAGGTGGTTTGACAAGAATGAATGCCCTATTAGCCTAAACACATTAGCCTAATAACCTATGTAGCCCCCACTTAACCTAAATAGTCTGTATTTACTTTCCAAAGTTTCAGGTACCCACAGTCAACTGCCGTCTAAAAATATTAACATTTGTCTTGACTCTTTCAAGAGAGAGAGACCACATTCACATAACTTTTAATATATTTATTATTGAAGTTATTTTTGTTAATCTCTTTCTATACCTAACTTATAAATTAAACTTTCACCAATCTGTATGTATAGGAAAAAACATAGGGTCTGGTAGTATCTATGGTTTCAGGCCTCTACTAGGGTGGCTGGCAGGGGGAGGATTAGAGCATATCCCTGAAGATAAGGGGAACTATTATAAAATGGAAAATACCCCACCCTGAATGTCTCAAACTCACTATTTGCCAGATTTGCAGTAGATGTTCTTTGGTTTGTTTTAGAGGAGAAAAAAAAGATTACAAAGAAATGAAAGGTTACTATCTAAATCCAAATTTATTAAGAATTTACAAAGATAATTTAACTGCTAAAATAATCACTGTATTTAAACTGTACCTCCTTTTAAAAACAAAATTTTTATCTTAATTTTAGCACATACCTCAGAGATGGTATTGCTAATTATTAGAATGACCAAATTTTTCTTGAGGCTTAAAATACAAAGTAACTCTCCATGATTTACAAGTTGAAAAGGGAGACAGAAAAAGCTGTGAGAATTGTAATGGCAGTGCTGCTGTGCACAGGCAATAACAAACTGTGAAGCCGCTTGCATTTGACTACTTAGGAATACAAGAGCATATTAATAGCATCATCCACTGGAAAAAAGATGAGTGAGGCTCTTCCTGGAACCAAGAGCATCAATGCCCTTGAATGAAACCAAAGGCAAAGTTACACAGGCTACTGATCCATCACCATTAAAAGATGAGCTTCTATTTCAACTCCTCAGTTGAACAAACAAAAAAGTTCTATGTTTATTTTGGAGATGGCTGCTCTCTCTGGTCTCCTTTTCTACTCTCTGTAGCTAAGAAAAGCTTGGCATTTTTGAAAAAGTAAGATTCAAGAATTCAGCAAACAGAAGGTGGTGGATGAAATTTTCAGGCAACAATGTCTTCATTCAATATAGCCCATAGTCAGAAGAGCTCCCTCAACAAAAATAGGCTGTTGCCATGGGTCAGGTGTAAGAGCTAAGGCAAGTTTATTGAGATTAAAGGTTAAAATGGAAAAGATTTAGAATAAAAGGAAAGCTCTTTTCTTTCTCTCCCCATGCCCACCTTCCAATTCTTCTTAACCTGGGCTAAAGCTCACTGCCCTACAAAACCTGTGGAGGTGACATAGGCAGCTCTAGTCCAGTTCTTCAGTGGAAATTATTCTTCTGGCTTGGTTTCTCCTGCCTCTTGTAGTAGACCAAGTATCAGCTAGTAATAAAATATGCTTCTACCAAATACCATTATTATTAATACTTTTTTTTTTTCACTCGAGGACCTCATGGGAAAGACTGGCCACCCCAGACAGGATCTGGTATTCAGGGACACTTGATTCTCAATGTTGTATTCTTTTCCCTCTATATCCTTTATGCCACTTCCCACTGCCCTCCTTCTATCACTTTGAGTTGGGCAAACTAGTCCACTGAGTTTACTAACCTAATAGATATAAAATGTAAAACACCTACTCTCTCTAGGCTCTTCACTTGAGACACTGATCCTTAGCCCACACTCATCAGAACAGCATGGAAATGAAGGAGATGACGGTGTAATAGACCACAATGGAGAACAAACAGGCAAGAGGAGCTCAGCTTATCCAGCCACACTGACAGTGTACACCCCAACAAGGACAGAGGCCAAGAGCAAGTGGCAGCCCAGCAATGGAGTTGAAGAGTTCTGCAGTCAGAGGCATGCACATTACATTTCACTAGCTCCCAAATACAGACGCAGAATTCATTCACAAAGTGGAAACTAACCTGTATTTTCTTGGGGATGCTGCAAACTGTTCTCTGCTGAAACCCAAGCAAGTAATTAATCAAAAAGCAGCCAAGAGGTCTATTGCATTGCCTAAATCAAAGTTTAATGACATGTTTAAGAATTTTTTTCAGATATCAACAAATTATTCTGGAGAGTACCTGACTATTCCAAACAGCAAGAAAGTTAAGTCAATAAACAACCTGGGAAACACAATGACTGCGGAAAAATCTGAGAATAAAACAAGAACACTATTCTACCTAATACTGAAGAGCGTCGCTGAAGTTCCTCATTAAGTTGTTTTTTATAAGGAACAGGTGACCTCACAGATTGCGTCCTTGAAGGGAGCTGAGGACTGGACCAGCTTCCACTTGGAGACTGCTGCTCTCCTTGGGCCCCTTCTCCTCTCTCTGTAGCAAAGAAAAGGTTACCATTATTTGAAAAACCATGACTCTGGAGTTCAGTTAAAAAAAAAAAAAAAAAGCATGTACACAAAGTTTTTCAGACAACAATGTATTTAGTATTACATGCATAATTTAAAGTTAGGCTTTTTGGTCTTTTTTTAAAGGAAGAAAATCAAAGAACTGAGCAAAATTACAGGCCAATAATTCCACCCTTGGTACATATGACCTTCTGTTTTGCTTTGCATTTGAAATTTGAGGGAAAAGAATGCATGCTTTACATGCTTTTGGTCTGTTTATGGGAGAGATCACTTCTACTTTTGAAACAGTGCCCAACACAGTAGGAATTGAATAAAGATTTCCTAAATAAATAAAAAAAGTATTACCTTAAGACAACTAAATGTAAACTAGTATCTTGGATAGGATCCTAGAATAGAAAAAGGGCATAAGGTAAAAAATAAAGAAATCTTGCTGGGTGTGGTGACATACACCTGTAAACCCAGAGGCTGGGGAGACTGAGGCAGGAGGATCGTAAGTTCAAAGCCAGCCTCAGCAACTTAGTGAGGCCCTTAGCAATCCTGTTTCAAAATAAAAAGTAATAAAGGGCTGGGGATGTGACTCAGTGGTTGAGCACCCTGGGTTCAATCCCCAGTACAAAAAAGAAAATACACACACGCACACACACACACACACACACACTATAGTAATACTAATGTAAGATGTTAATAAAAGCAGAAACGGAGTATAGGGATATTTGCGAGCACTCTGTACTATCTTCCCAATTTTTCTATAAATCAAAACTATTTTAAAAATTAAACATTACTTTTTAAAAATTATCTTAAAAATATACCAAATTTTTATGGCACTTTAAACCTGATCATTAAAAAAATTCAATTAGTCTATCAAAATTTCTACTAAATTAATTAAAGATTAATTCCCCTGCCCAAATTCCTTACAACAAGGATTACTTTCTAATATATTTCAAATAATAAAGACAAATGAAAGGCCACAGATATGGGCCACATTTTTAAAAATTCTTCCAAGTTAAAATATGTGTGTGTATATATATATATATATATATATATACACACACACACACATATATAACTTAAGGAAAGAGCCCTTTAAAAGTATTTTTTCATCTGATATCATGTATAAATTAATCTAATGTTTTTAAGTCACAACAACAAGTCTACGGATAGCTTACAATTTTTGAAAAGAGTATACCATACACTGCTACTTTTTTTTTTTTTGGAACATAGGAAGATTTTACCTCTAAGTTTTATCCCCTGCCCTTTTTATTTTTTTGAGGGCAAATACTGCTTCAAATTTTGGTTTTTAACCCCCCAAAAAACAAAGTCCATTCTGTGAACTTAAGAAAGTTGAAGCACAGGGCTAGAGCAGTGGCTCAGGGGTTACAGCGCTTGCCTGGCATGCTGAGTGTGTGGGTTCAAACCCCAGCATCATGTACACAACAAAGTGTCCAAGCAACCAAAGCCACATAAAAACTGAATAAAATAATTGATTCTTTCTTTCTCTCTCCCTCACTGTCCTGCTCTTAAAAAAAAAAAAAAATTGAAGCACATTAATAAAAAAATTAAAAAAGAATGATACTTTGTCTTTAAAAATAGACTCCCACTGAACATTTAGTTTTCAATTTAGACTAGTAAAAAACAAGTAATGAGATTACAGCAAAAAATTCAGCTTTTTTTCTTAAGCAGAAAAATCTGGTGACCTAAGAACAAACCTATTGCCTTGTTAATATTTCACTTTTTTGCAAAGACACAGCATGAAAGTTGAATAAAGGAATTGAAAAGAATCAAAATTCTAAGATTTCTGATGTTTAAGAATAAGTCTTACCTTTGTTAAATCGAAAAAGATTTACAAAAGAACTATATGCTGATTTAAAAGGAGGTTCATCTTGATCGGGAGTCAAAGGTTTAAAGTGTGTAAGATGTGAAGGACTGGTAGGAGGTCGAGGCAAATCATTAGCAGAGTCCAGTGTTGGGGAAGTCTTATCATCTGTGGCCATTTCATGAGTCTGGAAAAAAAAAAAAAAAAAAAAACATAAGTTTTTCAGAAGCCAAAAATCTATCTGGAAGATCCTATTCAGTAAGAGTTCTTATCTATGAAAACCAGAATAAGTAAATTTAGTTTAGCATACTCAAATTAAGGCTTAAAAACACTTTTGTCTAGATCAAGAGAAAAGAGTCTCAACACCTAAAACTGGTAAATAGCCAACATAGTTTCAAACAATTACTATTCACATTATTTTAAAAATTAAAATTAAAAAAATTCCAGGTATAAATGTGATGAGGTAAAGAGGAAAAACATTTTTCATATCTTTAAGATTTTTTTTAGAAAAAAAGGTACTTAATAGTTTTTCAAAGTTTTGGGGGGAACTGGTTTTAAACAAACATAAATTCCTCTGTCTTCTTTTACTTATTTCAACTTTTCCTTTAAAAAAATTAACAAAATGAATGTTATAAATCCAAAGAAAGGAAATAAAATAGTCATCCTTTAATAATATTTCTATATAACCTCAACAATTAGCTCAAGCTACAACTTATTGCCTGTGACAACTATTCAGATCAACATGCTGTTCTCCATGTATCCTCCTAGACACATGAACCTGTCATTTTCCTCTTTAAGCCAAAACTCATATAGTCTAAGATAAAGATCTTCCTAGAGGGCTTTTTGTCCCTGAATATCCAAAACTCATAATTCAGCCAAAACAACAAATCTAATCTCATCACAAGATAGAGGTTACAAAAAAGGGGTAAGATTTATTTTTTGCCATTTATCCTTACACTTTGAAGAGAAGAATCACACATAGCTCTAACCATTAAAATGCTGTACTTTGGAATATAATCTACACTTTTAAAAAAAAGATGCCATTACAAACACTTTTCTCCTCTGAAATCATACACACCACATCATTTTATTTTTATAATAATCCTAAAAGGCACATAGAGCAGGTCTCATTACTACATGTTACCTTCAAGGCAACCAAGATACTCTGAACCTTAAACAACTTTCCTGGAGGACTCACAGAGATAGGAGACCTGTCTAATCTGACCACAAAACTCTTTAGATTAAAATTAGTTTTGTAGCTGTCCACAGACCAAGTCTAGCCTATACATATTCTCTAACTACCCAAGACTACTCAAGACTTTGCTTAATAATTTAATTGATTTATAGATTAAAGCAGAAATGAAACTTAAATGGGATTTTGGTAATAACTATTTATTAGAAGTAGGGGGGAATGGAAAAGAAAAAAAGATGGGGAAAGAAGAAGAAAAGGGAGAGAGGAAAGGAAAGCCGCATTATATTTTCTATTGGGGAAAGTAGTCAATAATCCTAAAGTACCTTGGCAATTCACACTCAAGCATCAAGGCTTGAGAAATAAGATGGCAACTGATCAAGTATAAACTCAAAAGTTTGTTTTGTTTTGTTTAAAGAACACTGGAGAGGAAAGATGTGATGACAACAGCAACCTCGGATCTCAGAAACAGTCTATTCTACTTCCATAAAAGTAATATCACAAGCAGAGTTGGAAATCTGCTTAAAGAGTTAAAATTAATTTGCCTTAGAATTACTTCTTAAGGGGGTGGAGTAGTGGCTCAGAAGCTAGAGTGCTTGTCTTGCATGTGCAACCCTGGTTCAAACCCCAGACCACACAACTAAGTGTTTGAGAGACAAAGGCCAGATGAAAAAGTAAATAAAATTGATTCTTTCACTCTCTCCCTCTATCTCTCTTTTAAAAAAAAAAAAAACTTCTTAAGGTCATCTAAACACAAAATTTTATTAGGTTTTGGAGATATGAAGATAAAAATTACCATGTTCTCAGCAAGAGTAGTCTCTACAACATAAATACAATCATATAGCATTAACAATTACATGACACCAGAATCCTGAAACAACAACTGTCATTTTTAGCAACTTAATAACTGTTTATTGTATAAACTAAACTCTTTCTTGAGAAATAATTAGAACTATTAACCTACTTATTCAAAGACTTCTGATATATCACCAACACTCCACCTCTTTCCATTTCTAGGCTAGTGCAGTATATGCAGATGTACTACACGCTATCTTATCAATAAAGCCAATCATAAGGCTAACAGGGTATTAAAACATAGAAATAAGTTGATCAGCCAACATTGAAAATTTAGGTAGAAGATCCAAGTATCAGGCTAATCATCTCTAATCATCTCTAAGGAGTTTTTTTTTTAATACTCAAATTTTATCTAATGATGCAGGACAACTGAATACTAGTAATATCAGCTCCCATCAACAAAGATGTTTTTGTTCGATTTTTTACTAACCCATCAGCAGAAATGCTATAGGAATACCAAATATGATCCATATTACTCTTGCCAGAAAGAAAAAATACAGAGGAAATTAGTTCCGCCTCCCACGGGAGACTTAACCTGCCCAATCTCTGTCACAAGCCCAGAGTTAAGAGAGAGAAACTAGTAAGATATTTGTAATATTGACAGAGGAGTTTTAAAAGGCAGAAAACAACAGACTGGAGCAGTGGCTCCGTGGTTTCAGCGCTTGCCAGGCATGAGCGAGTACGGGAGTTCAAACCCCAGCACCACACACACAATGAAGTCTCGGAGCAAAGAAAGCCACATGCAAAACTAAAATAAAAAATTGTTTCTCTCTCTCTCTCTCTCTCTCACACACACACACACTGTCCCTATCTCTTAAAAAAAAAAAAAAGGCAGAAAACGAGAGTCAAATAAATCAAAGTACAAATATGCCAAGCTACTACGTTTACTGTGTTGTACTAATTTTACAACACTGGATGCACTGAATCCACACCTTGACAATTTAACAGATTACACACATCAGATACACAAAAATAAACTGCTTTATACAGAATTCTAACATTGCTCATATTTTTTTGAATGTGTTAAGAATAACGAACTCTAAAACTGGGCAGAAGACTCCCATAGCCCCAAAAGTATCCATCCATTTCATTCTCGTCCTTTTGTTGGGAACATTCTTTTTAAAAAGGGAAATACTAATTGGGAAATCAGGTCTTCTCGAAACACTGAAAGGAGCTGAAATCGCCTCGTACGGCAGAAGCAAGTTTTTACAGGAGATCATCTGAAACCTTAAGGCTGGTATCAGTTCTGCAGTTCAAGTACTTTCTTCTCTCACCTGAGGACACACCTCTCGACACACGGACTCAGAGCTGGTCCGCTCAAAGGGAAGAGAAGATGGACATTCCACCTCCAAAATAAGTTTGGGAAACAGAGGGGAAGGCAACTTCAAATGCTTCAAGGAACCGTCTTCGAGAAGCGCCCTGCCCGGCTCCCGTTCCCACTCGTAAAACTCGGGGCAGCCTAGCAGCCAGGAAGATGAGCCGCTGACTGAGACGGGTTCTCTAGAGAGTCCCTCCCCGACCGGCCGCGGCCCGGCCTCGGGACCCCGCTAGCGGAGCCCCATCTCGCGCCCTCACCTCAGCTTTCCCTCCGCTCTGGCCCGCAGCTCCCCACGCTGGCCTTCTTCCCACTCTCAGCCCCAGCCGGCCGCACCCCACAGCCTCCTTTACCAGCGCCTCCCACCCCGGCCCCGCCGGCCTCCCTCCACCCCAGCCCCCGCTTCACCCCGCTCAGGTGCAGGGAGCCCGCCCTGGAGCGCAGCGAAGGAGAACGCGAGCCGCCGGCAGTTGCAGCAGGAAGCGAAGCTGCTTACACGGTAGACGCGGCGTCTCGCTTCCCCCCAAGGCTCCGCCCTCCGTTCCTCCTCCCCGCCAATCCGCAATCGTTCCCGGGCGCCGACTCCGCCCCCTCCCCCCCGCCCGCACGACGTTAGGATCAGATGCTCAGGCAGAAAGAGTCCAGCCCAGAGAGGGTCGTCTTCGACAGTTTGGCCAGGGGTTGGCCGCCTCAGCCTTCCATAAGGAAGCAGGGATCCCTGCGCGCGTGAGCATCACGCGTGCCGGGCACCCGATGCGTGCCGGATGCCCTGGGCACCGGATAGGTGCTGGTGGGACCTCGGTTACCGTATATGTTGGACACCGTGCGCACTCAATATGCTACCGCGCTCGGCGTTCTTGTGGCCTGTCATTCACTTGTGTGGCACAGAGCCAGGGTAACACCATTATCGGACTTGCAGGACTGCAACAATAACTAACTGTGTTACTCTGGACAAATGCTAACTTCTTTAGGTGTCAGAACTCTGCTGCGTCAAATGGGGTTAATAACAGCAGTACCCTTGTAACATACTTTTTTTTTTAGGGTTATGTTAAACAATTCGCTAGCAGCAGTTGGCGCAGTTAGTGTGGTTGGCTCTATAATCTTTTCATTCAGGTTTTGTGTTGCGAATTCTAATGCAAATAAAGTTACCACTCCCTGACTTGCTCAGCCTGGCCTGCTTGATCGTCATTTTTCTCCTGCTGAGAGTGCTGTGCGGTTAACAGTAGAAAATATACCAAAACCTGCTGACTGAAATTTGTGGGGCTTGCCAAAGGCACATGGAAAGGGAAGAAATCTAAAGGGAAGATCTATTTGAATCCAATTCTGGGGATTATCTCCCTCATGAGTTTTGGAAATTCCCATTCAAGTTTTCTTTGAGTCGGTCTTTTCGGCTCGTGGAGAGTACCACCAGTACAGCTACAGAAACCTGCAGCAGTACAAATCCTGGTCGCTACCCTCAACTGAGCCCTTCAGCAATCTTTCCAGAGTCTGCATTCAACTTCCTCTTCCCATTCTTCATTACTGCTGTGACAATACCCACGTACACACACACACACACACACACACACTACCATGACTAGCATTCTCACCAGAGAATCTCATCTATCCAGCGAGATGAAATTACTCTGGGTGCAACCCACCACCACAACTTTTTCCTGCATCCACATATCCACACCTGCCCTGACCTGTCTGGATTCCTCATTTTTCTGGGAGATAGAGGGCTGCTCTTTCCCAGCTCAATCTACCTGGCCCCCAATCCACTTTCCTGTCCCTGGGAGCTTGTACTGCATCTTCAACCAATCTTTTTCCAATGGTTCTTCCTCCTCAGGTCTCTGCCTTCTTAAAAAAAGAAAGAGCCCTTTCTTAATCCACCAGATGTTAATATATCATAAACCTACAATAACATACAAAATAGACCCAGAGATTAATGCATATAATACACCTTAATGTATACAGATACTCCATGTGTGGTTAAAAGAAACACCCACTCAGCAAACATTTTTCCCCTTAGGACTGGAATTAAATACAGGGGTGCTTTACCACTGAGCTACTTCCCCAGCCCTTTTAATTTTTTGAGACAGAATCTCACTAAGTTGTCCAGGCTAGACTCAAATTTTCCATCCTCCTACCTCAGCCTCCCAAATACATAGAGTTCAAGACATGTGCCTATAACAAGACCCTATAACAAACAAATATTTTTTAAGTCATTAATCGACCTACAATGCATGTGTTAGGTAGGCACTGTGCTAGGGATAAAACTGTGAACATGACTACAGTTCATGTCCTCAAGAAATTTTGCAGTCCGATACCTGTATTTACTTACAGTTTAATTTCTGTAGGAAAAAAAGATGGAAAACTGACCACCATATGCAGGGTAGGGAATCAGTTTAGATTCTCACCTAATACTAAATGTCCAAAGAAATTTCGGAGAGATGATTAGTATAAATATCCTCCCAGAAAACTTACATCTACGCACCCATTTATGAATCTTGGTAAGTTCATTATTGTTGTGGTACTATACCTATATTCCTCCATGTGTATTAGTTGTATTTTACTGAAAATAACTTTTCCTTCTTTTTATATTGATTAGTATCAATGTATACTCATACTTTTTTTTAAAAGAGAGAGAGGGACACTGAGAGAGAGAAGAAGAGAGAAGCAATTTTTATTTAGTTTTTCATGTGACTCACAGTCCTCTGACATTTTGTTGCGTACGTGGTGCTGGGGTTTGAACCCATGTACTCGCCCATGCGAGGCAAGCACCATAACTGCCAAGCTACAATTCCATCCCCCATACTTTTCTTTATTTGTGTTATTATTGCTACTACTCATTTTGATGAATTTGTCACTGGTAGGAGTCCCTTCAAGTAGGCTCCCAAATCCATTTGACATCCTTCCTTTCTTTTTGAGTACTCCCTTACTTTCCTTTTTGTTTTTCCCACTCCAAAACCCTGACAACCATGCATTCTCACCCATTCTACTCTCTACTTCTATGAGTTCAACTATTTTTTTATATTTCACAATTTCACAGATAAGTGAGATCATGCAGCATTTATATTTCTGTGCCTGACTCATTATACTCCTCCAAGTTCATCCTTTTTGTTTTTTTTTTTTTTTGGTACCAGAAATTGAATCCAGGGCCTCTTAACCACTGAGCCACATCCCTGGCCCTTTTTTGTTTTGAGACAGGGCCTTGCTGAGTTGCTGAAGTTGTCTTTGAACTTGTGATCCTCCTGCCTCAGCCTTGTCACAAAAATTTCTTTCTTTTTTAAGGCTGAATGGTATTCCATTGTGCACATATACCACATTTTTCTTTATCCATTCCTTTCTTGATGGACATGGGGTGATTTCAGTTTGGGCTATTGTGAATCATGCTGCAATGAACATAAGAGAACAGATATCTCTTTGACATACTGATTTCATTTCTTTTGGATATATACCCAAAAGTGGGATTACTGAATCATATAGTAGTTCTATGTTAAATTTTTTGAGTTATTTCCATACTAGTTTCCATAATGGTTGTACCAATTTACATTTGGATTAGCAATATGCAAGGGTTCCCTTTTCTATACATCCTCTTGAATACTTGTTATCTTTTGATCATTGTCATTCTAACAGGTGTGAGGTGGTATCTCTCAGGGTGGTTATAATTTGTATTTTTTGATGGCCAGTGACACTGAACATTTTTCTTCCCCATGGGCCATTTGTATGCAAGCTTTTGAAAACTATTCACATCCTTTCCCATTTTATAATTGAGTTTTTCATTTTCCTACTATTCAGTTGTTTAAGTTACTCATACATTTTGGATAACAGCACCTTATCAGATGCATGGTTGCAAATATCCTCTTTCCACAGGTTTGCTCTTTGTTCTGTTGATTGTTTCCCCAGCATTTGGTTTCATACAATCTCATTTGTCTATTCTGCTTTTGTTGCCTGAACTTTTGGATCATACCCCAAAAAATCATTGCCCAGGCCAATGTCATAGAGCTTTTCCCCTGCATTTATTTCTAATAGTTTTGCATCTTCCAGTCTTGCTTTTGGATGTTTAAACCAGTTAGCCTAATTTTACCCATCTGTATGTGAACATCCAGTTTTTCCAGTACTATGTATTGAAGATACTATCCTTTCCCCATTGGGTGTTCTTAGCAACTTTCTGAATAAGCAATTTACTATAAAGGAATGGATTCATTTCTAGTCTCTCTATTCTGTTCCATTGTGTCTGTTTTTATGCCAGTATTATGCTATTTTGATTACTCTAACTTTGTAGTGTATTTTGAAGTCAGATAGAGGGATGCTTCCAGATTTGTTCTTTTTGCTCAAGATTATTTTGGCTATTCAGGGTCTTTTGAAGTTCCATACAAATTTTAGAACTGCTTTTTATCTATTTCTGTAAAAAAAATTTCATTGGAATTTTTATAATGATTGCATGGACTCTGTAGATCACTTTGAGTAATATTCACATCTTTTTTTTTCTTTTTAGAAAGAGAGAGGGAGGGTGAGAGAGAAAGAGAAAATCAATTTTACTTAACTTTTCATTTGGATTTTGTTACTCTGACACTTTGTTGTGTATATGATGCTGGAGTTCGAACCCACATCCTTGTGTATGCAAGGGAAGCACTTTATCCACTAAGCCATCGCTCCAGCCCCAATATTCACATCTTAACAATATTAAAATCTTCCAATCCATGAACATGGAATGTCTTTCTATTTATTTATGTCTTCAATTTCTTTCATTAGTGTTCTGTAGTTTTCAGTGTGCAGGCCTTACATCTTTTTAAGTAAATTTATTCTTAAGTATTTAATTTTTTATAGCTGTTATAAACGAGATTTTTTGAAATTTCTTTTTTAGGAGAGTTTGTTGTTATTGCAGAGAAATGCTAATGATTATTGTATGTTGATTTTGTATCTTATAATATTGTCAAATTTGTTTATTATTTTAACAGTGTTTTTGGTGGAGTCTTTAGGGTTTTCTATACATTTGATCAAGTCATCTGGAAAGAGGAGTAATTTAACATCTTCCTTTCCAATTTGGTGCCTTTTATTCCTTTTTCTTGCCTAACTGCTCTGTACTGTGTTTCATAAAAGTGTAAGAGTAGGCATCCTTGCCTGAGCTTAGAGGAAAAGCTTTGAACTTTCCGCCATTGAGTGTGATATTTGCTATTGGTTTGTTGTATAGGGCCTTGATTGTTGAGATACATTCCTTCTCTACCTAACTTGTTGAAAGCACTTCCTTGTTTTCTCACCCAGCAGGCTCATCTTGAACTTTCCCTGCCCAAAGATCTAGAGTCAATCAGTTCTCTGAAGCACTCTAGTTCACTTCATTTGTAATACAAATATGTTTTCATTGTTGTTAATGTTGTTTTTTCCCAGTACTTGGGGGTTGAACCCAGAGGCTTGTGCATGCTAGGGAAGTGCTGTATTACTGAGCTACATTCCCATCTCGTTTTATTTATTCATTTATTTTGAAACAGGGTTTCACTAAGTTGCAGAGGCTAGTCTCAGACTTGGAATCCCCCTGCCTCAGTCTCCCAAGTCTCTGGGATAACAGGCAAGCACCAAGGCACCCAGCTGCAAAGATGTTTTATAAAATTATGAAATTCAGTTCTGGCTAGGATACATTGAAATTAGCACCCCTTACACTGCATGTGACCATGTAAATTAATATATCCCTTCTACAAAATGGTTTGGTGAATTTAACAAGCCTTAAAAATGTTTATGTTCCTTTATAGTTCTCATTCTAGCAATCTAGCCTAAAGAAATGATTCAACTGTTTTAAAAAAGGTAAGTTAAAGATGTTTGTCCTAGTTATTTAAACAATAAAATGAAGAAATAAAAAGGAAACAACACAAATAACATGAAATAATCTAATGCGTTCTAACCAAGTCATCAAAAATTTTATGTAGTCATCAAAAATTATGTTTACTAAGACTATAAAGCATTTTTCTTCACAACTTCCTTGAAAAGTTTTTTCTCTCCCTTTTTATACCTTTCATTCATACTTTTATCTCCTTTAGTATGTCTTCTATCAGAATCACTGCCCTACAATCATTCTACTAGATGTGTATTCATGAAGTCCTGCCAAAATTATTCTCAAGCTCTTTCTTTGCTTGTCTCTCTGTGGTACTTCCTGCTTTTTTAAAACTTTCCATGGCACTGGGCTCTGCTGATTCTCCTACTTCTCCCCAGATTTTCCTTCCCATTCTCTTGGAGGACTCCTTTTCTTCCATCTGGTCTTAAAAAATATAAGTATTCCTCAGAGTTCTCGCAGAGTTAGGATTTTTTTCTGATTCTGTCCTCCTTGAAGATCTCATATACTCTGTCTTCAACTACTAAAGATTCCCAGGTTTCTGTCTCCAGCTCAGACATCCTCCTGAACTCCAAATACAGATGACTGCCTCCTGGACATCAACATTTTGCAGTCCCATAGGCCCATAGGCATTTCAAGTTGAACAAGCTTTAAATTTAAATCATTATGTTGGTCATCAAATCTGTCACCCAAACTCCAAATACAGGAAGTCAACTTCAGTGTTGTGTCTCCAATAATATTCATGGATAAACAATGACCACACCTTATTCAGATCCTCTAAAATTATCAAAATGAAAATATAGCAGCTTTAGAATATTTATGAGAATCCCATTATCTTAATGATTATCTCATAAGCAAATGATAACTGATTTCATGACCCAGGTTTCCATTCGTGTTTGTATTTGAGGTCAGTATTAAAATATTCAGATTCTTTTATTGGTCAAATGATGTCAAGGCATGTAATATTAACCAGATACAGAAAAGTGGTGGGCTAAATTAATCCTCACATGGTGTCCAGTAGGATATGTCAGCTAAATTCAAAAGAACTTGCATGTAAGCAGGGAGCTTCATATTCCCATTTCAAGCAGTAATTTAATTTCAGTCAAACATCTGTTAAATTTAATTGATGCTGTTTATGGTATTTTGTTGTTGTGTGGTTTTATTCCTAACAACTTGTCTATAAACTTATCATTGTAAAGTTGTATAAGAGCTATCAGCATATGGTGCGTTATATTTAGCTTTTTGCAACACGTAGTAATATTTTAATATAAGGTAATTCTGATAATCTACAAACAAAATTTTTCAGTGAAACTACAATTCATATATTACTGACTTAGGAAACAGTTTTATGAGTCTCCCATGTCATTTTTCTATCCCATTGGCTTAGAGCCAAATTTGCAGCCCTTTTCTAGAAAACGTTTAGGATTTAATGGAATATTTTTGATTAAACTCATCTTGGTTCCGTATAATATCCTATGTTTATTTTTACCTCATTTTCCTACTGTATAATCAGCATTTCTGATGGAGTTGTATTTTAGGTATGGTGAAGGCTGACCTAAATGAGTTCCAGAACAAGATGGGTATGAATGCTTACATTTAATAGTCAGCAAGTGGTAATAAACAATATAAACTGGAGGTGATATGGGATAAAATTTACAATCTCAGTTGAGCGCCTGAGATTTGAGATGCAGATACACGCTGACACCTTTCTCTAATCATTTATTCCGGGGTAAGTGGATTTGCATGCTAACATCCGTTAATCCACATCAAAACTAACAAGTTGGCCCAGTTTGTTTTCTTCCTCCTCTTCTGTGGAAAAAGTACCAGTGCCCCCTAGCGTCCAAAATGCACCTTAAGCATTTTGCCATGGCATATCAGTTCATTTTCAGTGTTATAATCCAACGCTAGAAGTTATTTTTAAAAATAAAATTTTGAACATTGAATCTTGGTCATGCTACTATCCTATAAATATTAATATGAAATACTCTTTTTCATGTTTTCGAGACTAAGAAATACACACACAAATAAATAAGCCTCTGGAGGAAATAGGATTTTTAAAAATCCACTGTTAATTCTAAGGTTTCACATATTTAGCCCAACTTCACTGGAACCCGGATAATGATCTCTTTTATTACGTTTCAACACAAATTGTGAATGGGGCTTATTTATAGTATGTAGTAATAACTGGAATTGTAGGTACAGAAGCCCCAAAGATGTCCTAATTGCTGGTGGTGGGAATTATTTACTGGGCAGGGTTGCTTGTGTACCTGTTCCACCCTTTGCATTCCGGCAATACCGAGTTCCCCAAAGCGACCCCACGCTTGGCCGGAACACTCCCCTTCCAAAGGCACACTCTAGTCCACACTGCAGGGGCGCGAAGGGAACCCGCCAAGGAGCCGGTCTGGGTGCTCGGTCTCCCCGTACGCTGCAGGTACAGCGGACCCGAAAACTTCTTCGCCGTGCCCAAGACTGTTACAAGGCTCGGGGTGCCGCAGCCCCAGCGCTTCCCGCTCCCCGGCCTGCAGGTGGCACCCACGTTCCTCGGCATCTGGGAGTCGGGGCGGAATCCAGGCTGCGCGGGAGCCCCTTCCCCCACCCGGAGCGCACCAGGGCCGCACGGAGCACAGCGCCCCACTCCTTCGGCCCGCCCATAGACCCTGGCCCCGCCCACCCCAGGAGTCGACTCGCAGCGATTGGAGACGGGGGCGTGGCTCCAGGAGGTGGGCTGAGGGGGTGGGGCTTGGGAGGGGACAAAAGCCGGGAAGAGGAAAAGCCCTGACCCGCCCACTGGTCCCCGAGTCTGCAGAGGTGGTGTCGGAAGGTGAAACAGCTGGGGTCCGGTGTGTGCGTGAGAGTTTGAGCGTGTGGATAGCTGTGACGCCTGCAGCTGCTCGCCAGAGGACCTTCCTGCAGGTAACCCCTGGCTTTGCGGGGCAGCTCCAGTCCCTGTCTGCTGGGGGGAGGCTTTAACTCATGAAAGGCTGGAACGTGGAAAAGGAAAACAGCTCAAATCTTGGGCATGGAAGGAGGAACTTGGCGACAAGGCTTGGGTTCAAGGAGGGACAAATCCACGTTATTGGGTGTGGGAAAGGGAAGTGAGAACGGGGGTGATGAATGTATGGAAGCCCCGTCTTGGGCACGGACGGGAGGGAGAAATTGGACGCCGAGAAAGTCGGATCCAGGGACAAGCAGAAGACCAGATCTGCACACAGGTAGGAAAATCTTGCTGTAGGAGGTTCAAGGATTCACCGAAGACCGTTTTTGATGTAATAGGAAGAAAACCTGCGACGTTGGAGAACTGGCTGCAAAGAAGGGTGTAAGCTGAGGACTTGGGCGTGGACAGCGAACTCAGGCCGCGGGGACTGGCTGTGGTGCGCTGGCTGCGTCCGCCTGGGGGCGTGAGGGGGCGGAGCTCTGGCTTCGCTCGGAAGCCTGTTCCTTAGGCCACCGGGGAGCGGTGGGGGTTGGGAAGGGACCCTGCCACGGCCGGGATTTCGAGTTCTAGGAGGGGCGTTACGCGGCCAGCTTGGAGTGCCCGGGGATTAAAGGTCTCGGCACCAGGTAGGGAACGTCAGGAGTGGAGATCTGGAACGGGGAACCGAGCCAGTTTCCATGGCAGCCGTCTTGCACAAGGGCCACAAGGACATCTGCAGGCTCGCATCGTCACCCGAGGACGTGCAAAGCCCTAGTCCCGCTAACAGACTACAAGCCAGGGACGCACCCTCGGAAGGGTGCACGCAGAGATATTTGTACTCCTTGACCTTTATTTAGAAGGTGCCCGCGGACCTAAAGCTGCCCTTTGCTCCTCTGGATATACTCAGCACTCACTGTACTTTAAACCATATAAACCGGTCTGTCTGGCATTAAAAACAGCTAAATCCTCCTGATGGTGATGAGGGTTGTGCAAGTTAAGACTTCCAAATGACGGTTTTGTTTTGTTTTAGGAGATAAACTACAGTTGAGTCTGCAAGTTTGGGAGGAACTGGGGTGACTAGAGATCGATCCACTGTAAAGGTGAGGATTAGTAATCCCTTTTTTTTCCCCCTGTACTTTCTCTAATGTGGCCATGCTTGAGTTGGTCTTGGAAGCAAGCAAAGGCACTGCAATGTAGTGGGTCAAGACTATTTCTAATGATAAATTGCAAGTGCTTTGTTTCTTGTCTCTGCTCTGCAAAAGACTATTTTTTGGCCAGAAATTATTGTAGTTCTTAAACATAGCCTTTAAAAAATATTTAAAATGAAATTAAAATTAAATATGGCTGGTTTTGCTTAAACTACCCTGTATTATTAATATTCCAAGTTTTTTTTTTTCTGGAATTGCACTAGAATGTCAGGAGTTTGGAATTCAGCTACCTTCACACTAAATAAATGAACTGGTGGGTTTTCATTTATTGGGCTTGGAACAGCCTTTCCTTCAGAAGTTGGGTTTGGGTGGAGACAGAAAATCAGAGGTACAAGAATGCAGTGAATCCAGTGAGACTTAAAGCCCAAAGCATTAATATCAAATCCAGAAGAAACACAATAATGCCCTACATTGGAGTAACAATAAAGTGGTGGTATTGTTATTGTTAAAAGGTGGTAAAAATTTAATACATAAATAATGTGGGGAAAACCTAAAATGTTCAGTGATGCATTATAAGATGTAGAAAAATTATTGCAAAAAGTATGTTTGCATTCACTGAGAAGGAAATATTGGACTAAAAAATTACTATCACTTAGTTTTTCTGTTTTTGTTTTTAGAGAGAGGGACAGTGAGAGAGACAGAGAAAGAGAGAAACAACTTTATTGAGTTTTTCACATGGCCTTAGTTGCTCCAACACTTAATTGTGTACGTGGTGCAGGGGTTTGAACCCGGGTCCTCGTGCTTGCCAGGCAAGTGCCGAAACCGCTGAGCCACCGCTCCAGCCCCTATCACCTAGTTTTGATATTTTAAGTACAGAGTCTGATCTATTAACTGTATTTGCAATCAAGGAAATATAGCCAAGTCATAACTATTGCATAATACTATGTATGAAGATGGCCATAAAAATATACTCTCAAAACCAAGATAAGTTTGCTGCTGCTTTTTTCATTTTGTTTTGTTTTAAAGCAAAGACAGGTGTGAAAGTGGGATTAGCATGACTGAATCATACACTTTGAGCTATAAGATGCTCTTGAAATTACTGGTGGGAAGTAATTAATTCATCCATAACAGTTTATTTCTTTTATTCTATTTGAGTTCTGGAAGTTTCCCCAGTAATGATCTAGGGAGCCTCCTATACATGAGTAAGAAAGATTCTAGGATTGAAAATTTGGGGAGTAAACATGGGCCTGAGGGTTGAGATTATATCCTGGCTTGTCACAAAAAAAAAAGGGTGGGGGTTTACTGTCTGCTAAATATTGTAATTTTTTATTTAAAGGCCAAAATACTTTAGCGGGACTTTTCCAGAGAGACTATTTTTCAGCTTCTTATCTGATCATTTTTTAAAGTCAGTTCTGACTTTTCCAGTCCTCAGCTCTGAGGGGTTAAAAGCAATTTGCAGTTGTGTTGCTGAGAGGGAAAAGTTTCTATTAAAGTGTCACGAGAAGGAACAGATTCTGGAGCAGGCTCAAGGTTTCCTCTGCCTCTTGAGGAACAAGCACAGAACATGGCCTTCTTTGAAGGTTCACAGTTTCACTTCTTTCAAAGGATCCTGTTTTATGGGAGTCAAATTAATTAGTATTCGCTACCCTCACACTCCAGTGTTTAAAGTGCCATGTCTCCCTAGAATAGTACTGCTTCCTCATCACACCTGTTAGCAGCTTACCCTACTCTGAACAACCAAAAGAACCTTGTCAGTGTTGAGATATTAAGAAACAAGGCAGATGGGTTTTGGTCCCCAGAGGGGCCCTTCCGCTTCCAGGTTTCTCTACTTGAGAAATCACTTATTTACATGTCTAAAGCCTGTGTTGTCTCTAGGAAAGCAGAGATTCACCAGGAATTCTTCATCTTGCATTTTTTTTTTTTTTAAGAGAGAACGGGAGAGTACCAGGGGGCATTGATTTTATTTATTTTTTCATCTGGCGTTCATTTCTCTGACACTTAGTTGTGTATGTGGTGCTAGGGTTCAAATCCGGGTCCTCATGCATGCTGGGCAAGCGCTCCAACCATGGAGCCACTGCTGTAGCCCCATCTTGCGCTTTTTAAGTTAGCTGGAATATGGATCACAAGAACCAGTTGAATCTCCTCCAGTATAGTTATTTTAACCAAAACAAACTCTTAGGAGGAAATACTAGCACTTGCCTTTCTGCTCATCTTGTGGGTCCAAGAAAATGAGGAGTTGCACAGCAGTGTTCAAATAGCATGATACTGTGGAAATAATCTCATTTTATAAGGTAAACCAATAGCTAAAAATAGCAAATGCATTATTAAGGGCATATTACAAGGTGAGGAACACCCAACCTTTAGCAAGGTGGCCTTGGCAAAGCTATTTTTCTCTGAAGGTAAAATGGTAAAACAATTTCCATCTTACAAGGCCATCTAATAATAGGGCTGACTCGAACCACATATAAAGTACAGAACACAATGTTTTATACAGAGAAGTGCTCAATTCTAGTGGCAAATACAATTGTTACTTGCTTTTCGTGTAAGTACTATTTTGAATTGTTCTTTTAGTAGTCACCAGATTGTTTACGTTTCATTTATACTTTATAATGAAATAAATACCAAGGCAAGTATCTAATCTGTTTTCTTTGTTGTTTTTAGATTTATTGAAGTAAAAATGTCCCAAAAAATCCGTGGCGGTTCTGTGGTAGAGATGCAAGGAGATGAAATGACGCGAGTCATTTGGGAACTGATAAAAGAAAAACTCATTTTTCCCTATGTGGAATTGGATCTTCACAGGTAAATTAATTACTACTTCATGAAGCTAGCAGACTCAGAAAACATATAAGTTATTTCAGAGTGCAATTGGCTTTTAAATAGCCATGTTTGTGAACAAGACTTCAATATATTCACATGAGTCTTCTATTTTAGCATGCTACTAAAAAAACTGGAGTTATCATTATCTAGAACTCAAGAATTATAAGAGGAACAAACAGATTTTGAGGGCTTTATAACCCAATTTCCAGTAATGGTTTTATCTGTAATAAATCAGTAGCCAAGAGTAGCACAATATATTATTTGTGGAAGAGAAAAAAATAGTGTAAGACACAGTGAACTAACAGTAGGGAACACAATTTTGTTCTTTCAAGCTCAGTTTTCTATCACTTTCCTTAATCAGTCAGTGGATATTTTTCCTTTTCATTCTTTACCTTTTGCCCTTTTCATACAGTTGCTGCACTGAAAGAACCCTTGTAGCTGCTTCCTCGAACACCCACCTTCCAGCCCCCTTAGGTCATCTGTGTCCCTTTGCCCTGACTTTACAGATGTGAAAGTGTAGATGCAATTCATTTTTTCCCTGTGTTTTTCTTTTCTTTTTCTTTTTTTATGGAACCATGTAACAAGAAAAGGTGGATGAATGCTTTATTTTTATTTTTTAAGAGAGAGAGAGAATCAATTTTTTATTGAATTTTTCATGTGGCTTTCCTTGTTCTGACACTTCATTGTATACGTGGTGCCGGGGTTTGAACCCACATCTTTGCGCATGCCAGGCAAGTGCCGTAACTGCTTAGCCACTTTTACAGCCTGTTCCCTGTGTTTTTCATAAGCCTGCTCTTGCACTTTATATATTTAAACTAGATAGAGGCTGAGTTTTTAAAAGGGTTCAGTTGCTTCTGAAATCTGGCATGGTATAATATTGAGCAACATATTTCAGACAAACTTTTGGCAACTAGAAGTGTTTTCCTCCACCCAGAATTATTCAGAACATATCCTTAGGACTTGTTAACTTGCTTGGTTTTAGGCATTCAGTTCTCATGGTGTCATAAGACATGCTTTTTAATTGTTCTAAACTTAAGCTGCTGATAATGTCTGTATTACAACCAGCATACTGTATAAAGACTGTGCTTGCAGAAGTCCACCAAACATATAGGGAAAATAGTATAAGAACAGCTTCCAAGGGGCTGGAGTGGTGGCTCAGTGGTTCAAGTGCTTGCCTGGCATGCGTAAGGACCTGGGTTCAAACCCCAGTACCACATACACAACCAAGTATCAGAGAAGCAAAGAGCAAAGCAGATGAAAAAAAAAATAAAACTGATTCTCTCTCTCTTAAAAAAAAAAAAAAAAAAGATCACCTTCCAAGTAGGTTAAAGAAGCATTTCACAACTCTCTGTTTCAGAACTTTGCAAAATAATATGTGAACTTACAGGGCTTTGCAGGATACAGTATAATAATGCTAGCCTCTTCAGCCTGACTCATAAGGCCTCTTAAAGGGGTATCTTTATGCCTAGGAAGAAAAGAGTCAGTGGCTGCAGATTAAAGAATTCTTGTAAACTCAAATGAGTTTTAAGTTGTTTCAGAATTGCTTTAGTTACTGACTGATTCTTTTTGAGAAAAGTGTAGTGATTGATTTTTTTATGGAGACTCCACAGTGGTCCTAGCCATTTATTCCTTCTTTTCTCTTAGAAATATTAAGAGAAGCAGAAAAATCCACTAACGTGTTGGTAGATTTTTCTGATGAGAATAGTTTCTAGGAACATGAAAACTGTTGGCCATGCTTCTTGTGGAGTTGAGATTAGACATTTGTAGATGCTCAGCATTTCCTATACAGAAAGTATATGGTTTTGTTAGATTTATATGAATTGTGTAAGGTTGAAACAGTTCAATTTTTTTGTTTTTATTTGCAAAGCAGTCAAGATTGAAATTTCTGTTTGCCTCAGCAGTTGGGATATCTAGGGAAAGGAGGATTCAAAAACTAAAAACAGAAATCTAGAGGCTTATTGGTTTAGCTTTTTTTTTTTTTTTTTTGAGAGGGACAGTGAGAGAGAAAGCGAGAAACAATTTTATTTAGTTTTTCGTTTAGTTTTTATTTAGTTTTCCTCGTTTCTCTGAGACTTCAATATGTAACGTAGGTGCTGGGGTTTGAACTCGCGTACCTGCACATGCCAGGCAAGCACCGTAACCACTGAGACGCCGCTCCAGCCCCTAGAACCATGTTTTTATGTTCCATGATCAACCAAAATTTATTCAGCTCTGAATAACCTGCAGCTAAAACTCTCTCGTATATACAAAACCGTTGACAGTTTTCCCTACTTATCCAAAACACTTTAGGCTTATTTCCAGAACAAAGAAACTTGCCCAAGAATTAGGGGAAGGTTCACCTTATGACTAACTGGCATTAATGAAGAAGACATTGGCATTTCTGGCACTGACAGCCATATCTATACCTTCCACCACTTTAATGTCAGAATACAAAACATTCTTTAAGCCTTCCACTTTATATTTTTCAAGTACAACATTTATTCAGAGGAAAAATAAGGTAGTGCTTAGGTTTAACTTACATGCTAATTATATGGCTGGAAACCAGACCAAAGGGTTGCTCATGTGCTGTTATCGCCTCTATCTGGAGAAAAACAGGAGGCAATTGGGCAGAGTTCCTTGGATTCCATTCAACTTCCTGATAGAGAGCTGCCCGTTCGCCCAGTCTTCTAGCCGTTCTTAGTTCCTTCTTTGCCAGCCATCTTCTACATTTCAGGTACATGAATGCTAAAACCTGACAGATGTAAGTGTCTTTAGGACCTTCACCTTCTGCACAGCAAGCTCTGCCTGCCGTCACTGCGGTCATGGGTAATAATCTATTCATCTTTCCAAAAAGTTAAGCTGATACTTTTTTCCCTCCCAAGCTATGACTTAGGCATAGAGAATCGTGATGCCACCAACGACCAGGTCACCAAGGATGCTGCAGAAGCTATAAAGAAGTACAACGTTGGCATAAAATGTGCTACTATCACACCTGATGAGAAGAGAGTTGAGGAGTTCAAGTTGAAACAAATGTGGAAATCGCCAAACGGCACCATCCGAAATATCCTGGGTGGTACTGTCTTCAGGGAAGCTATTATCTGCAAAAATATTCCCCGGCTTGTGACTGGATGGGTAAAACCCATCATCATAGGTCGTCATGCTTATGGGGACCAAGTAAGTCATTTTGGCATAATTTTTCTTCCCATGTATGTTTACATGGCTCAGCATTTCTGATTTACATGTGTTTTACTCTTATCTTTTGGTATCTATGCCCATTAAACAAGATGTAAAAATGGAGAAATACATATAACTATATTTACCCACATTTAGATAGAGGTAAACTTACCCATCTCAACTTAGGATTTTTTCCAAACTTGCTTTTCTTCTTTTCTCCTTTTATTGGTTATACCATACAATATTGCCAATTTTGTTTTAGTAATTTCATATGATCCAGCCAGATCAGAGGTTTTCAATGCTGATTGTACAATAAGATCCCCTTATGAGTTAGTTGTTCATTGGTTTGGCTTTAATTTTTTGTTTGTTTCTTTGTTCTAATTTCAATATCTGAGTCCCACCCTATACCAGTTGAAATTTGAATTCTGTGGGGTTCAGGCTTTTTAAAGTTCCCTAGGTGATTCTAATGTGCAGGTTGAGAACCACCAAACGTTGTATTAAGTGTGATAACTGTCTCAGTGGTCAAAAGCAGTCTAGTTAGAACATTCCTTCCTGCCTGAAAAACAAAATAGTTTCTATATTTCGGTACAGATAGACATTGCTAAAGTAGAAAAACTGCCAAATAAACAAAATCCAATTTCTATGTTAAGACAGATTTCAGATTTTTATAGAAAATAGCTTGTCTTAAAAGAACCTTAAAAGCAGGAATCCCTAATGATAAAATCCAAAATCCATACTTTGTAGTCATCTCTGAAAACAGTGTGGGCCAGGAAAGCTCTTTCTTTGTTTTTGGGGATGAGGTCCAGCTCAATCCTTGAGGAGTTGGTTAACTTTGTTTCACCCTCTGGTTCATACTGTCCCTTGGTCCTGGCCAGGCCCTTCACAGGTACCCAAGCTAGAAAACATGGCAGGAGTACAAACTCCCTAATCCTGGGGCCAATACCCTACATTCTTACCAATTCAGTCACTTTTTTTCTTTTTCTTTCTTTTCTTTTTTTTTTTTGTGTGTGTGTTTGTTTTTTAATTGTAGCATCAGTCATTTGGAAGAATAACCATTCTGCTGTTGTTTAAAATCAAGACTAAAACTGGGCACAGTGGCACGCACCTGTAATCCCAGCTATTCGGAAGGTTGAGGCAGGAGGCTGACGAATTCAAAGACAGCTTTAGCAACTTAGCAAGGCTCTAAGCAACTTAATGAGATCCTGCATCAAAAAAAAAAAAAGTCTGGGGATGTGGTTCAGTGGTTAAGCACCCCTGGTAGAAAAAAAAAAAGATGAAAATTTTCAACTGTCAAGTTGATTCTCTGTTTAAATGTGCGTAAACCCTATACAAAGCATTTACGGTGCCTTAGTGCCTCAATTCTTGCTTTTGAGAAATGGGAACAAATTGGCAACTCATAGTGAAAGACTTTGATGTCAGAGGTATTCTTTGTAGAGGAGCTATTTAATCATTTTTGTTATCTGACTGCTGTTTTACCTACTGTTACTATTGCTGTAAGCCAATAGGTATGGCTGGCACGTGCCAGTTCCTAACTCCGAGTCGCTGAAAAAAATTTAAGTCATTGAATAAGTTTCAGCAATGACTTGTGAATCGTGTGTACTGGGTGCACTTCTCCATAGTAGCTCAGGGTCACGAGGGAAGTGGTTGTCCTTGAACAGGCTCTTTTGGGGGGTCATCAACTGGTCACAGATGCTTCCAGATGATTGCTTCATACAGACAAGTCCTGGGCCTGGTGTTAGTAACAGTGATAACTGGAGAGACTAAGCCCTGCAAATCTAAGTGAGGACCAGATCCCAAGCCTTTAGACTCTGGATGCATTATTTCCATTGTAGCACACTGAATTCTTTGTAAGGCTGACGTATCAAATGAATCAGCACTTAAAGCATCTGGCAGGTAGTAAAGACAGCACCGGCTTTACCATCATCTTCAGTGCAAGTAGGATTGTAATCCTCCCCGAAGGAGAGCTTCCCCAGCCCCGAGGCCAGGTCATCTCTCTTCACCCTGCAGCATTTTTATTGATTTATTGGTTTATACCTCCTGGCATTTGGGAGCTATAATGTCACTTATCACTTAGATTTGTCTTTATTAGGTTGTAAACTTCCTAAGGGAAAGTATCTTGTGTTAGTCTCTGTGCTCATAACCTGACTCATACATGCTAAACTTCTAATAAATATTTACTGATTTTTTAATGTGTGCTGCCACTAACTAGAGGAACTCTCTAGACTGTGCACTTCATCCCCATCTCTTCAAACAAAAGGTCAGCTGGGCATGGTGGCAAAGGCCTGTAATTCCAGCAACTCAGGAGGTTGAGACAGAAGGATCACAAGTTTGAGGCCAGCCTCAGTAACTTATGAAGATCCTGTCTTGAAATAAAAAAAAGACTGGGAATATAGCTCAGTGGTTCAGCACCCCTAAGTTCAATCCTCATCCTCAGTATCAAAAAGAAGAAGGTCAGACTACACTGTCCTGTTTGTCTAGGTGTTTTCTTGCTCATGCATGCTCAATCGCTCTGTTTCTCTTTCATACACACACACACACACACACACACACATAATTCCTGTTGAGGTATTTTTCTTTTTTTGATATCATTTTTTCACCTATACAGTATAGAGCAACTGATTTTGTTGTTCCTGGACCTGGAAAAGTAGAGATAACCTACACACCAAGTGATGGATCCCAGAAGGTAACACACCTGATATATAACTTTAAAGGTATGTACAAGTCCATCATAAGCTACATATTTATTTTTTTTTAAATGATTTAGAAAATATTATTGATGTTTTTTAAGTTAGTTATATGGCTGCCTAAAAATATAACCTAATTCTATACTTCTGTAGAACCCAAAATCTAACATAAAAAAGTCATTGGGTCTGTGCCCTCCCATGGCATGGATAAAAGCTTAAAAGGCTTAATTACTTAACTGGAAATGCATATAGGCAAAGCCAAGGAGACATTTATGCATTTGTCTTAAAATCTGGAGGGAAGGTGGGCATGAATCCATTATATACAGATTGTATAAATCAAACATTAATAGCCTGAATCACCTGTCATACAATCCTGCCCTTTGCTCTGGTGGGGTTTGTATTTGGAAATGGTTGTGTTATTTGCTAAAATTTTCTTTCTAAAAATTTATCCTGTGCAAGTGAAACATTTACTTTTTTGCCTTTTCTACCTTGGCAGCTTCAAAGGTTCATTAAGGCAAATCCCACTCAGAAGTTGTCAAAAGCACTCATTTAAACAAACAAGCAAAAAAAAACCTACACAGCTTTTCTTTTCCTTGTCTCCTTTAAATAATATCATCTTAACAGAATCTAGTTTTATGTGTTTCAGCATTCTCACTTTCTGAGCCCAAGTTAACCCTGGGATTTGGCATGGGTTCAAGTTCTGACTTTCAGTAATAATAGTTCAACTAATCAAAGTTGTCAAACACTAATGTTTACATGTAGCGTAATTATTTCCACCAATTACAATAGGCATGCTCAATATCCTTCAGGAAATTATATAAGAACTTTCATTTACTATTTGAAATGCAAGTCTTTCTCAATGATTGAGGACTGAGTACACCCCTCAGTTTAAAATACAGTTGGAAAGCGTTAAAGTGTATAAAAAGTACGTTCAAAATTATTTACCCAGGCTTTAGTGTATCTCTGGTTCATTTTAATAGTTTTGTTATTTCAATATGTTCAGGATCTTAAAGATGGTACGTTGTTCTTATTTCTACGGCCCTTCCAAAACAAGTCGCATCTCCCTGTCTAAAACTGGCTGTCATCTTCTGCCTTGAGAACTCATGGACTGTTCCGTTTGGAAGGCTGCCTGGAATTTTTGAAGCCTAGGCTGAGCCAGGGAAGCTGAGAATTGGACCTTTGGTTGTACTAGATGACTTGAGCCTTGTTCTAGCTATCCCACATTTATTTTCCTCCTTTTTTTTTCTCTCGTTCTCTGCAGAGGGTGGTGGAGTTGCCATGGGAATGTACAATCAAGACAAGTCAATTGAAGATTTTGCCCACAGTTCCTTCCAAATGGCTCTGTCTAAGGGTTGGCCTTTGTATCTGAGCACCAAAAACACTATTCTAAAGAAATATGATGGACGCTTTAAAGACATCTTTCAAGAAATATATGACAAGTAACTTGCAGTTCTTTATTCCTTTTTCTTTCTTTCATTTTCAAGTAAGCTGGCAGTTATGGTATAGAATTTGCATTTCCTTATCCCTTTGATTCTGTGACAAATCAAGTGAAAATCTTCACTAATCCTTAAATTAGATAAGGACAAGACTGAGATTTAGCAGGAATGAAACAAAACCACTCTGGGCTGCTTTTAGAAAGTAAACATGGAGGCTGGAGCACTGGCTCAGTACTTATGGCACTTGCCTGGCATGCACAAGGACAGATTTGAACCCCAGCACCATATACACTACTAAGTCTTGGAGAAACAAAGGCGAGATGAAAAAAATAAGTAAAAAAATTGACTTACTTTCTCTCTCTCTTTCATTCACCTCCTCTCTCTTAAAAAGAAAAAAGAAAGAAAGTAAACATGTTCTTGCTGTGTATGGTGGCATGCATCTGTAATCCCAACAGTTTGGGAGGCTGAGATAGGAGGATTACAAGTTCAAAGCCAGCCTCAGCATCTTAGGCCTTAAGCAAGTTAGCAGGACCCTATTTCAAAATAAAACAAAAACAAAAAATGGCTGTGGATGTGGCTCAGTGGTTAAGTGCCCCTGGGTTTGATCCCTGGTACAGAAAAAAAAAAAAAGAGAGAGAGAGAGAGAGAGAGAGAAAGTAAACATATTCTTTTAAAAAAAAAAAAAAGCCCCTTATTATTATTATTATTTTTTTTTTTTTTTGGCAGAGCCAGGATTTTTCAGTGTTTGAATAAAGTATCAGTTGCTGATAGAAAGCTCTGATTTGTCAACAAGTGTGTGAGTTTCTGAGTCAGGCCCATTTCCTTCTTTCTGAAAACCATTATTAAGATTGAAATATCTACTTTATGTGGTCATTTGAACCAAATTCTAAGCTTGTAACAACATTGGGCCAACAACACCTGATGTGAGCCTGTGTTAATTCTTCAGATGGTATAACTTCCTGTCAGGTGCAATTATTTCAGCAGGGGCTTGAGTTGTCAATGAAAAATCTTTCTGATAGTATCTTGATTCCTCTTCCAACTACCCATCCATACTAAGTATGGAAACTATCCTGTGGTATATCTGGTTTTCTGAATCATTTCAAGTCAACAGAATATCTTTTTTGCCTTTGTTATATTCTTGTTTTCTTTATGGCACCAGGGATTGAACCCAGGGGTGCTTTACCACTGACCTCCATCCCCAGACATTTTTATTTTTTATTTTGAAATAAATCTTGCTAAATTGCTAATAGTCTTACTGAATTGCTGAGACTGGTCTCAAGTTTGCAGTCCTCCTGCCTCAACCTCTACAGTTGCTGGGATTATAGGATTATTTTCTTGTTTTTAACATTTATTTTGTACCATTGTAATGTTTTTGTTTTTTAAAGAGAGAATCAATTTTTTTCATCTGCTTTGTTTTTCTCACACTTAGTTATGTATGTGGTGCTGGGGTTTGAACCTGTGTCCTAGCACATGCAGGCACAACTCCAGCCCCACTTTGTCACATCCTTAGAAGCTGAGTCTCAAGAATCTAACCAGTACTATATTGAAAATTAGAAATTAAAGCAATAGTTTGGGACATTCTATGGTATCACACCTTCCCTACAAAGGTGTTCCCAATGGCCAAATTGGGATTTCATAGCCAGAAAATGATTGGGCAAAGAGTTAGCCTGTGTCTTTTGGATTTCCAAGTTTGTGCTATGTCTACTAAAAAGGCAGCTTACTGTCCCGCTTCCAAGCCTTTGGGAGAAGCAGATGACATCCCTAACAAAACCAACTTCCTTTTTGACTGGTTTTAATTTTCTCTTGTCTCTTAGGCAGTACAAAGCCCAATTTGAAGCCCAAAAGATCTGGTATGAGCATAGGCTCATCGATGACATGGTGGCCCAAGCTATGAAATCAGAGGGAGGCTTCATCTGGGCCTGTAAAAACTATGATGGTGATGTGCAGTCAGACTCTGTTGCCCAAGGTAAGGAGCCAGAGGAGCAAGTGGAGCCTGGCTGCCAGCCCTGATATCTTTCCATGGTAGATCTCCAATTTGGGAAGAGGGATCTTGTAGCCCTTAGTTGTAAAACTATGAAATGCAAGTGGTACAAAGCATCCAGGCCATCATTTCATCTGACACATTGGAAGTTAAGCTCAGACTGGGGAAGTGAGTCATTCAAGGTCACAGAGGAAGTAAGTGGGTGGGTTGACTGCTGGCTCCAGCGTTACGTGTTACCTTGTCTCATCTCTTCTCTCCACTTGAACCCTCTAACAAGTAGCCAACTACCTGACTGAAAAATCACTCCCTTTCCCTGCATTCATTTTCACCCAGATGAGACTGTAAAAAATCCAGACAACTCAGGCAAGGAGGGAACAACAAAGTGAGTGGCCTGGGTTGTGCCAGCTCCTGACCTTGTTCCTTCTGTCAGCCTTGAAGGCTGCTCTGCTACTAAATATATATATATTTTTAAGTTTACTGCTTAGCTTTCAACACAAAGGGGATTGCACAAAGAAGCATTGAGCAAAGAAGTAAAGGGCTATTCACAGAAATTCCAAGAACCAGGGAGAGGGCCAAATCAATGGGAATTCTCCTTTCCCTGTTTTCCTCAGCACCAAGCTGCTGCTCAGTTTGTTACTCTTGGTAGCCATAGGAACTTGAATCTCCCCAGATGAACGTTTGCATAAGCTTTAATTGTGTTTATTTTCCCCTAGGAAGTACTACTTTTTCTCTTATGAATGAATGTTAAACATTCCTGATCATTTAGAAAATCAGTAGAAGAGCCCAGTCAAAGATTAATATAATATAAATGTATGTCCCCTCCCCACAGTCTGTCTCCAAATTCTTAGTCATTGGTACCAAGTGCACATAGGAAAGCACACTGCTTTGTGGTAACTCCGTGGAGGGCAAGGAGAACTATTCCTTGTCATTGGAGTTCTGGGAGAGGGACCCAGAGCCATTCAATTGTTTTTAAATGTTCCCATGGCAACAAGAAGAGAGTATTTAAAAAAATATTTCATATGTAAATATTCAGTTATAGACATTAAAGGACTTTGAAACATGAGGTCTGAAGTACAATGGGCCCTGACAAGAGACTAGCCAAGACCCTGGTCTGTCCAGAGCCTGTAGATCATGTGATCTGAACCAAACAGGTGAAAGCGGCCCAGCTATCCTCTCGTTCACTCTTCTCTAGAGATGTGGACTCCTTCCGATGCAGACCATTTCATTTATGTCCTCAGTTTTTACGATGGCATAAGTTAATATCCTGATATTAATAAATAGACAAACTTACCATAGTATGGTCCTGAATTCTCTAATCAATCAATATTTGAGCATCTGTGAAGCCTCAGGGAAACACAGTGATATGGAAGGAGCTACTAACCCCACACAGAAATTTCTTTACTGGACTCCAAGATGACCAAAAAGCAAAGTGAAATTAGAGTTGATCTACTTAGTCTCCACCCAAACAAAAATAGCCATCTGTTTATTTATTATGTTTATATTATTAACTTCACAGGAGCTTATGAGAGGTGGCCAAAAATGGAGAAAAGGGTCCTTCAAATTCAAGTGAAAATTTTTTGAGTACAGAAAAGAAAAAAATCGAGTGCAGGGACCTAACTGCTGGAATGTGGTTCTCCGAACAGGGAACCACATTGTTCAAGATTGCAGAGGGCAAGGAAGAGCAAGGGGGGTGTTCTCGGATCTAACCCATTCTGTATTTACCTGCTTTTTCCCCAACCCTGTGAGTCTATAAGTGGCTCAAGAGCAGGAGAGAATTCTTTAATCTTTATTTCCCCAGAACATCAGAGTATCTGCACGTAAGAATAACAAGACATTGGGCTCGTACTCTGTGGCAGGTATTATTCTAAGGAATATTCATGAATTATTGTATCTAGTCCTCCAACTCAATGAAGTAGGCCCTTTTATTATTCTCATTTTACAGGTAGGTAAACTGAGTCACAATAGCTATGAAGCCACAGAACAGGGTGAAATACAGGCAGTCAGACCCCGAACTTCCATCATGAAGCAGTTATCCTGAGATAAGTGAGGAATAGTTCAGCTGTCACAGATCCTTTGACTTTGAAATTTGGATACCCCATTTTCTGAAAATCAGAAATGTTATTGGTGACTCCATGCCCATGTTTACATTGTTGTTTACCAACGCCTGACAAGATTAGGTCATTTGCCCTCAATGCTGAGCGACCAGTGCCCTTCTCACAGATGGACCAATACTTACTGCTCTGCTACCTACAGGTTATGGCTCCCTTGGCATGATGACCAGTGTGCTGATTTGTCCAGATGGCAAGACAGTAGAAGCAGAGGCTGCCCATGGGACAGTAACACGCCACTACCGCATGTACCAGAAAGGACAGGAGACGTCCACCAATCCTATTGGTAAGATAGTGTCTACTTCTGCATTGATTTCTGACCAGAGAGTGTGCTCCAGAGATCTTATGTGTTTTATATATGAAATCATCACCAAGCAATGACTTCATTCTACTAATAGGAGCTATTTTAATATGCTTCTTAATATACTAAAAATGTGTCATGTGTTTTATGGAAAAGTATACATTACAGAAAGGAATGTTATCAACAAGTGTATCAACTGCCCTTGGGACAAAGAAATGTCATTGGAAGCTACGCATCTAAAAGTCATAGGATAGTTTCCCCTCAAGGTGTTAAGGGCTGCACTTTAAGAAGAGATTACAGCCTGGAAAGAGGAGACCATTGTAGATATGGAGACAAAAGATAAAAAAAGATAAGGACCTTTTCTAAGTTAGAAAATGCCTTAAGCCTCAAGCAGTAGTACCATATCTAAAAATGTAGGGGTTTTTTTCACATTTTTTATTAGTACATTATAGCTGTACATAATGATGGGATTTGTTGTTAAATATTTGTACATGCACACAATATAATTTGGCCAGTGTCACTCCTAGCAAATCCTCCCTCTCCTCCCACCACCCCCAGTCCCTTTCCTCTTTTGTTTGTTTGTTGTTTGGGGTTTTTGTTTGTTTGTTTGTTTGTTTTTAGTTTCTATTCACTGAAGTATTTTCTGCTTTCCCAAAACTTCTTGCCCATGTGGAAATCATCTCATGAAGCCCACAACCTAAATTTTAAAAATTGTTCTGATTTGGGGAACTGTGAAAGATTTGGGAGTTCTAGAGCTGAGAAGATTATTTCTCTTTTTCAGCTTCCATTTTTGCCTGGACCAGAGGGTTAGCCCACAGAGCAAAGCTGGATAACAATAATGACCTTGCCTTCTTTGCAAAGGCTTTGGAAGAAGTCTGTGTTGAGACCATTGAGGCTGGCTTTATGACCAAGGACTTGGCTGCTTGCATTAAAGGTCTACCCAAGTAAGTATAAGATGCCCTGAACTCTGCAGTCAGATTGCCGTTTATCCTCACCAGGCTTAAAACACGAGTGTTTTTGTAACTATATGAATTGGTATCATCATCCTCTTCAGGAGTCAGTAGACATTATCTATATAGTGTCAGACAATGAACACTTAAGTCCTTTTGTCATCTTTTTTTTTTTTTTAACATGGTGCTGGGAATTGAACCCAGGGATGCTCTACCATTGAGCCACTCTGCAGCCATTTTTTACTTTTTATTTTGAGACAGAGTCTTGCTAAGTTGCTCAGGCTGGCCTTGAAATTGTGATCTTCCTGTCTTAACCTCTTAAGTAACTGGAATTATAGGCCTAGGCCACCAAGCCTAGCTACATTTTAGTCTTTGTAGGACTCTTTTTGGAACTACACAAATACTGAACTTTGCAGTCGTAGCGGTAAAGTGGTCATAGATAACAGAGAAAACCACATGGATACAGCAGCTTGCCAATCATACTTTTATGCACAAAACCAGGCTGCAGGCTAGATTTGGTCCATGGGCTGGGCTGTAATTTGCTGACGGTGGTCTAGTTAACAGTAATTGAAAATGTTCTGTTTAATTTTAAGAAGAAAAAGATAGTCAATTAGAAATAAAGGGAAGTCAGATCCTAGTTAATTCTATCCCATTATTTTCTTTAATTTACAAACAAGAAAAATAAGTAGCACATGCATAAATTGTCCAGTTAATTACAGTCCCTTCCTCATGTATCAGTGCAATGTTCAAAGGTGTGTGCATTGTCTTGGGCTTTTCTGAGGACATGGTAGCCAGTATTGCAGCTACATTAGCTGCTAATCAGGTACCTCCCTCAAAGTCAGAGTTCGTTACCAATGATCTCAAGAAAGTCTACAAAAATTTAACACTAACACCATGTCCCAACTAGTGTATCCTCAGAGATCTCAGTATACCCCAATAAAGTGGACATGCTCAAACACTCTTTGTTTCTTAACTTGCATTTGCATCAAGAATACAATGTTTAAAATGTTCTTATCTATATAGTATCTGTAGTATCTACAAGATCTTTACATCCTATTTGATGGGCACTTAACAATAGGATTTATGTCAGCCAGTCCCTTGTTTTTTTGTTTTTCTTAAAACACTGATGAAAACAAAAGCATTAAAACTTTTCTTAAGAACATGTAACAGTGAGTGGGAATGTAGGTGAAAGCGTGGCTATATCCTCAGTAGGTTTTGTTATTTCTATAAATGAAGGAGGAGGAGGAGGAGTCTGATCTCATTGGTGTTAGTCTGAACTGAAACTGAGTGTTTCAACCTCACAGCTACATGGTGGGGGACCTACTCTGAATGTTTGTGCGTGAGCCTCCACCACAGATTGGGTCCTGAACCTGGGTCAGCCCTATAAGCTCGGAACACAGTTGTTTGTAAAATTGAAGCTGGGTGACATTAATTAGTTTACAGATAAAGTACTATGTTAAGTAGCATTTCTAGGATTTTTTTTTTCTCTTCCTACTACCATATTATAAACAAACTAAATTTCCTTCTTTTCTTTTTCCTCCCCTGTTAGTATACAACGTTCTGACTACTTGAATACATTTGAGTTCATGGACAAACTTGGAGAAAACTTGAAGATAAAACTTGCTCAAGCCAAACTGTAATTTCATGCCTGGGCTTAGGAGGATAAGTGGTCTTGGTAATGAGGTCCACAGGTTTACATTTTTTTTTTTTTTTTTTGGTATAACACTCAAGGGTTAAGACAAAATCAATTTTGTAATTTGTTTAGAAGCCAGAGTTGATCTTTTCTATAAGTTTACAACTTTTTTATTATACACAAAGTAATTGCCACCTTCATGAACATTGCAGGGAACTTTTTAAAATTGTATTTTATTTTCTAGAAGCAGTCTAAGAGTAACTTTACTATTCATTCATATTCACTGTCATCTGTCCTCTTGTTCCAATATAAATGACCAAAATTGAGTGCTCAAAGGGTTAACAAGAGCCACAGTATTGTACCCTAAACTTTATATGAAGTAGTACTCCACTCCCTTCCCCTGTTGCCCAGGACTGTGGGCAATGGGACTTTTGATATTACAGATGTTCCAGTATGTGAGGTAGCTATACATCGAACTTGCACATGATTAGAACAAAGAGTATGATGAAACTAGAATATGTTGATGATACTGAAGTCATTTCTTTAAAGAGTGTATTGAATGTGATCAAAACGCTAAATACTTTTAAGGCCACTGGAGAGTTCCAAATGCAGAACAAATACCTCTTGGAGGTTTGTTCTCTGTGTTTGTCTCTTCCTCCTCCCAGTCTGGCCTGAGGATTTTGCTGTCCTAGTGTTTCAGCCATGTGCAATAGTTTAAGCTGCACCTTTTTTGGACTTCTCCTGTCCTGTTTCATTTGTTTTATATAAATGTGATTTCTCAGAGGTTGATATTAAACACTATTCTAATTTTGTTCTTCATCAGAACTGATAATTTTAATTAAAATCAAGTGCTAATGATTCTTTTTCTGAGTTTTTATTTATTGTGTATGCCAAGCACATGTTATCTCCTAGCCATAGGAATCTGACCTGCTCTGAAATATTTACTGTGGAGGAAATGGAAGATAAACAGTGAGGTGGATCCTACAGTGAAAGAAATGAGGATGCCAAAAGGTCATTACTAAAGGAGTAATTAGACAATAGATTCTGTCCATGCACGTGCTGAGGAGTTTAGGCATTATCTTTATCTTGAAGGTTAATAGGGAGCCAATGAAGACTTTTAAGAAGGAAGGGACATGAACATATTTTCATTTTTAAAAGTAGCACTCTGTTCAGCTTTTTAAAAGGAACAGGTAGTAAGGGGTAAGATGGTAGGCACCGTGGAGGGAGGAAGACCTGTTAGGAGGTCATTGGATTGCTGCAGGAGGGGAACAGGATCCAGCTGGAGCAGTGACGCTAAGAGGACCGGATGGATCCCTGAGATAAGTTGAGTGGATGGGTACTGGCAGGGATATGGGGGCTGAGGGAGAGGAACAAGTCAAAGAGGCTTCCCAGGCATCTGGTTCCACGCCTAAGAAAAGGCTGTCCACAGCCCAGAATCTTTGGGAGGGAGGCCTGATGAGGCTTTGCCCTCTTACACCTCAAAATTCAGTGAGCTAGGGTGGATATCTCTTGGCTATTTCCTGGCAAGCTTGGAGTCAGGTCCCAGATGCTTCTTCAGCACATCCCCTTTGAGGCCCAAGAAAACATGAAGTTTTTCAGAATTCTGTGGGTGGATCTGATTCAGATGTGTTTTTGACTCAGTCCACTCAGTCCCACCTTTGAGATACATCTCAGTCCAAGCTTATGGGCCTTGAATAGCCTGCTTACCAGAAGAACATCATGAAGCAGATGAGGCCCTCATGGCTTGGGTGGTTTATTCCTAACCAAACTGAAGTTAGAAAGCAACATGTAGGCTGTCCTGAGGGATGGGGGAATGGGATATCCATTCTTATATCAATCAGGTCACTTGGGCAATAAGGAAAAAAGCATTGTATACAGATAAAACCATTAAAATATTGAGACAAAGGCAATAGTTTCATCTATGCAGATTTTAAGATATTAAAAATTGTAACTCATCTATATCTGTAGTTATGAAAGAATAAGGTTCCACAAAATTTAGAATAAATACAATATTTTGTTTGATTTTGATGCCATTGTGAGCTGGTAAGTTCATTTTTTTATTAATATTTGTTCCAATATGAAGATATGCTAACCACTCATTTTTGTTTAATAGGATAGACTGGGATAAGAAGGGAAAGGAACATCAGTTCTTTTACATAATTCCATACTTGCATTTAATTCTCACAGAAGTCCAGAGAGACTGATTAACTTAAAGTTGAAGCTGATAGTCCCTTAAAGCCCCTTGGTGTTCAACAAGCTGGTGAAACGTAGTGTTCCTTTAGATTATTGGACCTTTGGCCTTTCATAGAGCTCAAGTTGTTTTAACATTTAAGCTTTGTATCCCCCCCCACCACCAAATTTGTCAAAATGTATTTGCACTCCTATCAACTAAACTTATTACTCTGTTCAGATTTTTTAGTGGTGACACTTCCACAAATTAGAGAACCCATTTTCCCTTTCATTGGTAGGATTTGAATTAATTTAAAAAGTACTACTCACAGTGTAGGTTAGTGGTAGAGAGGTTGCCTATGTGCGTGAGGTGTTGGGTTTGATTCCTACACTTGTTTCTACTATTCCTTTGCTCTACATAGCATCCTACGTGGTAGATGGTATCCATTGTTATCAATGTATAATGTGGAAGGTAAGTGGGGCCTCTGATCAAGATTGCAAAATTCATTCATGGCCATTTTGGACCAGCACTCAGGAATCCTTGTAACTGAGGTCAGACTCTTTCCACGGTACTTGCATGTTTTAAGTTTGGGTGGAAGAAGAAAACATCACATGGAACACTGGATTGGATGAGCCCCAGCACTCATATATCCTGGGAGTTAGTGAGTGCCATTCCAAAGTCTGTTAGGATTAGCATGGGCCAAGAACCACTTACTGTTCTAAAATAATCAGATGAACAGATTCTAACCAATACATCCACAGGCTGATGGTTTATTTTGTAACAATTAGAAGGTCAGAATTGTTGACCTGGGAAATGTGCTCTTTAGCAAAACATTGATAGCAGGAGGATCCAGGGACAGAAAGGAAAGGAGTTCCCGACTTTGGAATTCTTCAACAGTATCTCTAACAGTATCTTCGCAGATACTGTTCCTTAGCAGGAATTTTTAACTGCAGATAATTAGGTGTTAATCTTAACAATTGGAATCACAGCTCTGTCCTATGTTCTTGTCTGTCACATGAAATCCTTCTAAGACACCAATTAATGACTTCTTGTCTCCCACTTGAGTATTTATTTATAATAAAAATTTCCCTGAAACTAAGGGTGAGACAGAGAAAGAGTATCAATTTTTATTTATTTTTCCATCTGGCCTTCATTTCTCAGACATTTAGTTGTGTACATGGTGCTGGGGTTCAAACTCGGGTCCTTGCGCATGCCAGGCAAGTGCTTTAACCACTGAGCCACCGCTCCAGTCCCTCAACATGCTTCTTGAGTCTCTGGACACAATATAATTAACTGGTCATTCCAGATATCTGCAGTCAAAGGGTGGAGGTGGCCAAAGTTCACATTCCCTGATCCACAGGCAGCATCTGAACATCTGGAGAAGCACATATGTCCTGCTTTCTTAATGGCATCCTGACATTTGTGAGAGACAGAGAGAGAGAGAGAGAGTGCACGCACGTGCGCACTTGCTTGCAGTACTGGGGACCAACCAGTGATAGGCAAGCTCCATCACTAAGCTACAAACCCTACCCTCCCTCCACTCCACTTTCAAAAGCCCTTTCAGTGTTGCCTTACCCTGATTTTCCTTTTTATTTTCACACTCTCTAAAACAGTTCCTCAGGGCTGGAACAGTGGCTCAGTGGTTACTGTGCTTGCCTGTCATGCGCAAGGAAGCGGGTTTGAACCCCAGTACCGTCTACACAGCGAAGTGTCAGAGCAAAGAAAGCCACATGAAAAACTGAATAAAAATTGATTCTCTCTCTTTCTCTGTCCCTCTCTCTAAAAAAAAAGAAAAAGTTTCTCAGC
This sequence comes from Aplodontia rufa, assembly GCA_004027875.1. Classification (NCBI taxonomy): domain Eukaryota; kingdom Metazoa; phylum Chordata; class Mammalia; order Rodentia; family Aplodontiidae; genus Aplodontia; species Aplodontia rufa. The sequence goes on from PVKS010005031.1 coordinate 48,843, forward strand.
CTTTGTATTTCTAGACCTTGAAATTTTTTAATAACATAGATGAGCAGGGTGAAGGCAAATGTTCCCACTGCACTCTGAAGTTTCACTGGAATAAACTGAAAAAGACAGATTAAATAGAAGAGTAGGCATGCAAACTTGTCAATGTGCAAAAGGAGAACACACACATGCGTGGGGAAAATCACAGGAAGGAGCTAACCAGCTAGCCCAACATGCTTCAGAAACTTATATACCCCCTTTTCTATAGGGGATGGAGGGGACAAATGGCAGGGCAACAGTGAATGATTTTTAGGGAAATAAAATCCATGGGCTTAGAGAACATGCAATGGCCTGGGCCAAAGTCCCCCAGCCTTGTGAAACAGACAATGGATGGTAAATCATTCTCTGTGGGACTAGAGGACAATGGTACGTGAGAAAAGTCTGCCCAGTTATGTTGTCAGACTTTAATCTTTATACCCACTGTATGAGTTTAGTTTTCTCCGGTTGATGATATTTCAGTAAAATCCTCTTTCGGAAGATTGGGTCACATAGATACAGGAACTTGGAGAGTGTGCTGGAGAAATATTGCACACTCAGTGTGTAACAGTGGAAAGAGAGAGGAAGGGTGCAGGATGTTGGTTTGCACCAATACTGACAAAGTTACCTGTACTCGGTTGGTTAAGGTGGTCACAGCTTTGTTTCTCCACTGTGAATTTACTGTTCACCCCTTTATGAACATAGGTAGTAGGTGGAGATGCTGTATATGCATCATCAATTTCACCCATGTTTTCACATATAGCATAGACAATTAGGTATTTACATTCCACTGTAATGACCAGATTTTTCTTCCCTCTATTCATCCAGTAATTCATTCATTTATTCACAGATTCTCATTTTATTCCATGAGCTATAATCCATCACCATCCTTATCCATTTTGATGCTTAAATTGCCTCCGATTTGGCTAATGTGAATCCCATTAAGTTGGGCCTACCATCATTGTAACATTAAGTATTTTGCAAGCAGTTATATTGGCAAAAGAAAAATGCTGTCTTTATATATTAAGCCTCCTAAAATCATGATTCGCTTTTTTTTTTTTAAGAGAGAAGGACAGTAAGAGAGAGACAGAATCAATTTTTATTGAGTTTTTCACATGGCTTTTGATGCTCCGACACTTAGTTGTGTACATGGGTGCTGGGGTTTGAACCCATGTACTTGAGCATGCCAGGCAAGCACCATAACCACCAAGCCACTGTTCCAGCCCTGTGATTCACTTTTCTTAAGTGACCTTTCTTCCTCTGAGAGGAGCTTTCACATCTGATCTTCTTTTTCTTCCTTCCTTCCTTCCTTCCTTCCTTCCTTCCTTCCTTCCTTTCTTTCTCTCTTCTGCTCTATTTCTTACCAGTGAAATGTCTTTGTCCTTGCCTTCCTTCTAAATCTGACCTCTTACCATCTCCACCGAGTGGCTCAGCAGAAATTGTTGGGAGATTGCCATTTTCAAGATGGGATCTCCAGACCAGAGACTTGCTTAAAAACTTCAAGGTCGTGTTGAAAGGCATGTCTGGATTAGAAACATATGAGGGTACTTTCCCAAACCTTTGGAGAGATGTGGAATCTACTTTTAAATGTCTATTATTAAGACTAAATTATACCATTCATGGATGCATGGTTAGGTAATAACCCATGGAGCAGGGAGAGTAGGATTGGGACAGGCACTGGAGGGGTGCAGGGCAGTTGGCATGTTCTATTTCTTCACAACAGTCATGTTTACAAGAGTACCTCATAATAATTTACCAAGCTATACCTTTATTTTGTGTGATTTGCTCTTTCTTTTTAACATAAAAAGTTTTTTTAAAAAAATGTACTAGGAAACTCATTCTGAATCCCTTTGGGCTAATGGCACAGGACCAAGTTTTCCTGGAATAAAGCCCAGAACCTTCTCACCAGTGTTGGCTTACCTCCCTGACAATCCTCTGCTTTGCCCTCGGGAGAGTGACACAATTCCAGCCACAATATCCTTAAACTTTTCAAACATAAACCAGAAAGTTGCTCTCTAAGAAAATACTCAGCACTCCAACTGGAAAATTCCCCCGATTTTGACTGGACTGTACATTAAGCATTATTTCCAGAGACCTCTAGGGGTCCTTAGTTGGCTCTATGGACCTTTATTCCCTCAACTTTATATACATACATACATACATATGTGTGTGTGTATATATATGTATATATATATATATATATATATACATACATACATATATATATAATTATTAGTGCATTATAGTTCTACATAATGTTAGGATTAGTTGTCACTTAATCCTAGATGCACACTATTCAGCAATACAATTTGTTCAATATCCGTACCACCACCCCTCCGCCGCCCAACATCCCTCTACCTCCCTCCTCCCGTCCCCTGATCCTTTGCCTTTCTTCTGGGTCCTATATTGTTCCTAAAAATCCCAAATACAGTGACATAATTCTTATACCTATGAAGAACATTTTATATATATATATAGACATTTATAACTGCTTGGACTGTACCTTGCTTTATCTCAGTTCCAACATTTCTCCTTCTCCTCCCTTCTTATCATCCCTTGCTATTTGACAATGTTATTCCCTCATCTTGATGAAGCCATGATGCTTTCTTGTTTAGGAACATTTGGGGTTAAAACTTTCATTTGATTTCTGCTTGAGAATAATTGTTTTCCTGGTTGGCCTTGGTTTGTTTTGTCTGGAAAACACTGTCTTGCACATTATTTATATGTTCAGCGATTAAGCTTCAAGACATTCTAACAGAACTGCATTTTCCTGTTTTTCAAGTCACTAAATTTTTACAGACTTAAAATTTTTCTTCTGCTTTTGAATCATTACCTACATAGTTTTGATGTTATGAATTTCCCAGGTAAACTCCAGAATGTTTAAACTATATGATAGAAACTGACAATTTACATTTTTATCCTGATATCCTAGAGCAACTCTTACCTATTTAAAATTTTCCATGGTTTCCCATTGCAACTCCTTTTGCTGGGATTGCTCAGTGAGTTCATGTTTCCTTTGGTCATATTTCTATTTTTTTAGATAGTCTGGATATTGGTGACTGTATTCCTGCAGATTAGTTGCCATATCCTCACACTATTCCATGAAGACTTATAATTTGAATTTCAGCCAAAGTTTTGAGTCTGTATTTTTCCATCTTTATGGGAAAGGGCTTTTCCTTTCTTATGTCTTTGAACTCAAATCACCCAACAAATAGGTGTTAGTATGTCCTCTGGTCCTGACACTCATGGGAAATCAGTGTCCTGTAGGACCCATTCTATGACTCATTTGTATGAAGCTTATCCCCTTCCCATCTCCTGAACTGACCCTCTTCACCATCTTTGATTAGGAATTACCTTGAACAAAGGCAGGAAATCAGTGGAAAAAAAAAACAAAATTCAGAGTATCATATAAATAACTGAATAAGGAGAAATTCAACTCTACTGAAACTCCAAACCTGTGCATTCTTTCAATAAATATTTGAGATGGGGGGAAATCCACATGTGCTTTTTATCTACCACCAAAAAAGAGAGGTGGACTAGCAAGGTTATAGTCAATCTGGATCAGCACTTAAGGACCTTGTACACAAATTATACAGGCAATTTTTATAAATCAAATGTAAATCCATTGCTTCACCTATTGTATCAATTATTCCCAAGAGATTCAGCTGTAAAGTTCACAGGAACTTTTGTAATTTTAGTCTCAATTGGCAATACCTTAAAAATCATTTTCTTCATCTGCTATGTATAAATCTTGAACTATCAATGTCCTAACTACTGTTTTCTTAATCTAATCTGTATAAATCTCATAGAAATAAATTATTTAATAATAGTCTACAGGGGAGGGTGAACTAGGAGAGAGAGATGAAGAAAAGGGAAGGAAAACATGCTTTCAGAGTACTAGATGGAGAAAAGGTGAAAAACTCTAGACATAAATTAGCGTGGCTAGGATGTACAACTGGGATTACAATAAGTGAACCAGAGGCATGGAAAAGCAGGATACAGACTGTTCTGTAAAATTAGCATTTGTGCTGACAGTCTTTAGCATTAAAAAGTAAGTTGGGGGCTGGAGCGGTAGCTCGGTGGTTGGAACACTTGCCTGGCATGATCAAGGACCCAGGTTCAAACCTCACCACCACGTACACAACAAAGTGTCAGAGAAACAAAAAAAAAAAAAAAAAAAAAAAAAAAAAAAAAAAAAAAAAAAAAAAAAAAAAAAAAAAAAAAAAAAGAAAAAAGAAAGAAAACTGATTCTCTCTTTCTCTGTTAAAAAAATAAAAAGAAAGAAAGTTGGTTTGGGGCAAATGATTTTCTGTAAATAAAGTTAACCTTACACCAGGTTAAAGGTGCAACCTTGCAAACTGTTTCCAAAGTTCACAGCCTCCAATTGCTTGGCTCTAGTACATAATTTCTTAGAAAAGCAAGGTAGCAAGTCTTCAGTTTCTAAGTAGAGTAAAGGTAGAGGCAACCCACATTTGAGCATGTGGACCTTTACAGGTATTTTCACTTAATTTCCTTCACAGTTTATCATAATTTACACGGGACAGAACTGAGGCCCAGAGAATAGAAGTGACTTATTTAGGATCAGCCAAATAGCAGAACAGAGGTCAGGCTCCCATTTTCTCAGTGCATCTAAACAAATGCTTTCCAAAATAGGAACCTAGGCTACCTACATGAGACTTACAAGCAGAGCACTCAGCTAGAGAATTCAACAGGAAACCTCCAATTGGATAATCAAATGCAGATTCCTAGAGGTTTCCTATAGAAATGGAGAGAATCATGGGCTGGGATTCCTCCGATAGGGGCCTCATATCCAGAATCTACAAAATCCTGAAAAATATCAACTTCAAAAATACAAACAACCCAATCAATAAATGGGCCAAAGAGCTAAGTAGAAACTTCTCAACAGAGGACATTGATCAAGCCAATGAATACATGAGAAAATGCTCTATTTCACTAGTAAATAGAGAAACGCAAATGAAACTTACATTAAGATTTCACCTCACACCAGTCGAATTGGCAAAAATGAAGAAAATAAACATTAATAGATTCTGGAGGGGCTGTGGAGAGATGGCACACTAGCACAGTGTTGGTGGAACTGCAGACTGGTACAGCCCCTCTGGAAAGCAGTGTGGAGAGTCCTCAAAAAACTAGGGATGAAATATGATCCTGCTATTCCTCTCCTGGATATTTTTCCAGGAGATTTAGAATCAGCACATTACAGTGACACAGCGAAATTGATGTTCATAGCAGCTCAATTTACAATAGCTAAATTATGGAATCAACCCAGATGTCCCTCACTGGATGAATGTATCCAAAAACTGTGGTACATATATACCATGGAATTTTACACAGTAATTAGAAACAATTATATTGCAGCCTTTGAAGGTAAATGGATGGCTATGGAAGAAATTATGCTGAGTGAAATCAGCATAACCCAGAGAACCAAGGGTCGAAAGCTTTCACTCATCTGTGGAGGCTGGAGCTAGACCCTGGCCATTGAGAAAGGAGGTCAACTCTCAAGCTTTAAATTCTGAAAAGGTGTAGTGACATACAACCTGAGGCATTCGTAGAGATGTATTGGGAAGGAGTGGGGAGAGGGATAAGGGTGGGTAATTGGGGGGGGCTCTTGGGGATAAATCTAATTTTCCAAATTCATATATATATATATTATATTGTTTCATTAGAAGCATGTTTGATTGTTCAACAAATAAATTTCTTAATAAAAATTTAAAAAAGAATATATGCATATCATATTGTTCCTTTGTATGCACTTATGATTGCACAATAACTCACTTAATAAAATTAGTAGAAATAAGTAGAAAAAAATGCAGATTCCTGAATTCTACCTACTAAAGCAAAATCTCAAGTTGGAGCACCAGGAATTACCATTTTAACAAGATCCCCAAGTGATTTTGAGGAGATAAAGTTTGAGAGCCATGAAAACTAAAGTCACCAGATATAGTAAATTTCCACAAAGTCTCAATGGGCTAATATTAGCCATGTTGAAAAGAGGATGATTATTATGCCTGGGATATGAAGTATACCCCTCTAAGATCATGTGTGAGAAAATGCAGGATTGTTTGAGGTAAATGATTAGATTTTGAGAGCTGTAATATAGTCAATGGATTAATCAATTTCATGGATTAATAATTTGAATGAATAGGTGGTAACTGGGCAGGTGGAATGTGGCTGGAGGAAGTAGGTCACTGGAGGTGTGCCCTTGGGGATTATAGATCTTGCCCTGGCTCCTTATGTTAATGTACTCCCTTAAAATCTCTCTCTCTCTCTCCCTCTCTCTCTCTCTCTCTCTCTCTCTCTCTCACAAAGTAGATGTGTGTGTGTGTCCCCACCCCACTCCTGCCATGAGCTGAGCAGCTTTCTGTGCCATGACCTTCCCACCATCAGTTTCTGCCTAATCTTCCACCCAGAACAATGTGGTCAGCTGACCATGGATTTAAACCTCTGAAACTATGAGCCCACAGTAAACTTTCCTCTAAGTTACTCCTGTCACATGTTTTGTTCACAATGAAGCAGATTAATGCAATGATGATAATTAATTGCAGCAATCTCTACTGTATAAAATTTAAGGCAGTACAATGAGCTGTATCATTTATTCGTCCCTTGCTAACATCAGCAATTGTTTTGTTCCTAGACTTCCGCTGAGGTCCACTACTCCCAGCTATTGATTTCAACTTCTTTTCTTCCATTTCTGAACCTCAGATGGTTAAACTGGGTTTGATGTCACTATAGTTCTTTTAAGAATTCCACAAGTGAGTTCAGGAGAGCAATAGGGCTTGCTTTGACCCTTGGTAAAGCAGGGTCATTTGTTGTTAAGTCAGGAGGTTTTGGGGGGGATTTTTTTTGTTGTTGTTGTTTCCTTTTTTAAGAGAAAGAAAGAGGGAGAGAGAGAAGAAGAATCAATTTTATTATATTTTTTCATTTAGTCTTTGTTTCTCTGACACTTTGTTGTGTATGTGGTGCTGGAGTTTGAACCCAGGTCCTTGCATATGCCAGGCAAACGGTCCAAACTGCTGAGCCACCCACTCCAGCCTCCTGGAGTTTTTGGTTCTATAGCTGCCAGAATATTTGCTGTAATTTTCAGGGAAGTCTATGATCTTTTACCTAGAATCTTCTGGGTAAAATCCTTATTTGCATTCAAAGCACTTTGCATATGAAAACCATAAAGGCCATTAACCACAAACAGGTCAGGAAATATACCAACGTTGTACAGCTGCAGCAGGAAGATCTAGTGAGCCCAGTTTATTATCTAATGTTTCAGGTAAAGTATTCTCATTGATATTCCTTCTTGCACACATGTGTCCATGTGTTGTGTTTCTTTGGGTGAGTGTGTGTTTAGAACTCTGCTTTCCCTAGCATCCCTCTTCAACGTTCCCCATCCCACATATCAACTATCAATCTTCTCTTGTTTCTTTCTGTCTAGGATAAAATATTACAGACAAGGGCTGGAGAGGTTGCTCAGTGGTTACGGTGCTTGCCTGGAATATGCAAGTACGTGAGTTTGAACCCCAGAACCACATACACAACAAAGTTTCAGAGCAACGAAAGCCACGTGAAAAACTAAATAAAAAATTTATTCTCTCTCTCTCACTGTCTCTCTCATTAAAAAAAATTATATATATATGTATATATATATATATATATGCAAGATTGGCCTGGACTGGGGCTGGAGTGATGGTTCAGTGGTTACTATGCCTGCTTGGCAGGCTAAAGCCATGATTCATAACCCAGCACTACATACACAACCAAGTGTCAGAGAAACAAAAGCCACATGAAAAACTAAATAAAATTGATTCTCTTTCTCTCTCTCATTATTCCTCTTAAAAAGAAAAAGAAAGAAAAAGTTTTGACTTGGACTGAGTCAGCCATAGCGAATTTAGATTCCAAGTCAACCTCCGAAAAAAATAAGAAATCAGGGGCACAAACCAGAACCTAAGCGTTAATGATTTGGCATTTTCCAGAGTCCGAAGTTCTAGGTATATTTCTAAATGCTGCCTGAGGGCTCGTGTTGCAACTGTGCATGGCTGCCCTTCCAGGGAGCTGCAGTAAGCACCTTTAGGGAAAATGGGCCGTCATTGATTTCCCACCAGGCTCTAGCCCTTGAGGGAAACTCAGAGTCCCTGAGAGTGGTATCTGGACCCCAAGCTCCTAAATAATTCTGCCTCCCCTTCTGCCTATTCTTCCTTCCAAAATTTGTCTGCTGATCTTACTAATAGGGACACTAGCAATAATTAGGTTTCCAGCAGGAAATAAAAGCTTAATGGAAGCTATATGTTAATTATAATTATTTTTTGACAAATGATGTAGTAAAAAGGGAGCCTTATAAATACCTTGATTTAGGGCTGGAGCGGTGGCTTGGTGGTTATAGTGCTTGCCTGGCATGCGCAAGGACCCGAGTTCAAACCCCAGCACCACATACACAATGAAGTATCTGAGCAATGAGGGCAACATAAAAAAACAAAATAAAAATTAATTCTCTCTTTCTCTCTCTCTCACTGTCCCTTTCTCTTTTTTTTTTAAAGCCTTGATTTAGCACACTGTGAAGAAGAGAAGTCTTTTATAATGCTGTATATTATAATAATGGGCTTTTAAAATAACAAAAGCAATAAACATTTCCCATGAAAGAATGTCCTTTGACCCCACAGGGAAGATTAGCACCCACACATGCTTTGGGATCTGAAGGCTTTTACCCATAAAGAAGAAAAAGGTTATTATCTCTGGGGTTGAGTAGGAGGGGACAAGTTAACAGAACCATCGTTTATATTTAGAATGTATATTTACCCCACAGGCAGACCAAGGATAGAGGTCATCTAAGGATGTGCCCAAGATAGAAGCCGTTCTGTTGCCAAGTTCTTGTGGCTCAGTCTCAACCTCTAGGGACAAGAAGCAAAAAGTCATTCAGTGTCATTTTAGAATTGACACAGAGCTATGTGGGTTATTTCATATCTTTCTTGCCCTTGTGTTATACTTTGAATACACTATGATAATAACCTCACCTAACACTTATTTACCTCATTCAAGCACTCCCTAGACGCTTTACTTGATTACATGTTCCATGCTTGTAGTAAGCTTATACCGTACTCCATTTCATAATGAAAAACTAAATAAAATTGATTCTGTCTTTCTCTCTCTTACTGTCCCTCTTTCAAAAAAAATAGAGAGTGAGAGCTAGAGAAAGAGAGAATCAATTTTATTTAGTTTTTCATCTGGTTTCTGTTCCTCTTAAGTGTAAACTGTGCTGGGATTCAAACCTAGGTTCTCACACATGACAGCCAAGCGCTCGACCACTGAGGCATGCTCCAGCCCCTCCCCAGCCCTTTTCATATTTGATTTTGAGACAGGATCTCATTAAGTTGCTCAGGGCATTGCTGAGTTTCTGAGACTGGCTTTCAACTCGTGACCCTCCTGTCTCAGCCTCCTGAGTTGCTGGGATTACAGGTGTGAGCCACCTCACCTGGCTCACTCTTTCTCTTAGAAAACAAACAAACAACTACATTTAGTGGCAGTGGGGATAAAAGGAAAGACAGCATTGTGAAAAACAAAGTAGGGACTTGCAAGATTTGGAACTGGATGGGGGAGTTGAGATACAGCTAGGAATCAAAGAAGACCCCCCAAAATCTCTAGACCCAAGCAACTGAGTAAAGCGTGGTGCCACACACTGAGCTCAAATGACTAGTAATTTTAGGGGGTGCATGATGATGTCAGCTTGGGCTTTGTTTAAAGTGAAATGCCTGAGAAAATATCAAAGTGGAAATTCTTCTAAGCCACAGAAGATGGGAGTTCCATTGTGATAAATAACAAACTTCCTAGGATACCATGTTGCTATCCCAAGACAAACAAAAATAAAAAATTGGCAGTTCCATGCTGTGAAAAGAGTGAGTTTTCTGTAATGTGACACTTCTAACCCTACATTCTTCCACTGGTTTCTCTAGTGCTCATTTGTCTTCCATAAGCTTCTGACAGTGTTTTCTCAAATCTGAGAAAACTTAAAAGCTGCAAAGAAAATCTCCACATTGTCTATATAGAAGAAAACTTCTTATGAACAAGTAATTCATTAGAACAGTCTTTTTCAAACTACATTTTTCCATACAGGCAAAATTGGGTTTGCAAGCATTTCCTCAAAACCCAGCAAGTTTGATCATATCTAAAGAAAGCTGAAAGTAAATTCTGAAAGGTTAGCCAAGACTAACTTCAAATATTACCCAGACTGCACAGATAAAGAAACAGACAATAGATCACTTGCCTATTTGAAGGTCTCAAGAGGCTAGTTGGAAACGGGAATCTTTTCCCCTACAAATACTTCTGTGCTTTGAATAAACAAGTGGTTGAACTCAGTATATTCACCCTAGGGTGCTAAAGGTTGGACCTAGAGACTGTTAATTCAGGGCTTGTGCTCATCGCTGAGTTTCATAAGTTTCTCTCTGCAAAAGACAAAGTACTCTTAAAAATAACCTACATGAGTACATGGAAATTGAAGAATACCCTCTTCAATGAAGAATGGACGAAAGGGGAAATGAGAACAGAAATCTAGCAATTCTTGGAAACGAATGAGAATGAAGACACAATATATAGTAACCTCTGGGACAGTATGAAAGTATTCTTAAGAGGTAAATTTATAGCACTGAGTGCCTTCATCAAAAATCAGAAGAGAGCCCAAATAAATAAACTTATGCTCCACCTCAAATTTTTACAAAAAGAAGAACAATCCAATCCCCAATCCAGTATAGGAAATAAATAAGATTAGAGCTGAAATCAATGAAATTGAGAACAACAACAACAAAAATACAAAAAATCAACAAAACAAAGAATAGTTTGACAAATCCTAGCCAACCTCACCAAAGGAAAGAATGAAATAAAGCAAATCAACAAAATCAGAAATGAAAACAGAGACATCAACTCTGACTCATCTGGAGGACATGGAAAAATACCTAGCCACATATGACATTCTCAAACTGACAGGGAGGATATTGAGCAGCTCAACAAACCAACAACAGATAGCAAAATTGAAACAGCAGTCAAAGGCCTTCCAACAGAAAACCCCGGGACCTGATGGATTCTCAGCTGAGGTCTACCAGATCTTTACAGAAGAATTAACACCTCTCCTCAGTAAGCTATTCCATGAAGTTTAAGTGGATGGATGAAAACCTCCCAACCACTTTTTATGAAACAACCATAACCCTGACACCAAAACCCAACAAAGACAAATCAAGAAAAGAAAACTACAGACCAATATCCCTGATGAACATAGACGCAAAAATCCTTAACAAAATCCTAGCAAACTGCATCCAAAAACACATCAAAAAGATAATATACCATCATCAAGTGGATTTCATTCCAGCCATGCAAGGCTGTTTCAATAGATGCGAATCAGTAAATGTAATTCATCACTTAAACGGAATTAAAGACAAAAACCATATGATCATCTCATTTGATGCAGAAAAGGCCTTTGACAAAATCCAACACCCATTTATGCTCAAAATTCAAGAAGATAGAGATCAAAGGAATTTACCTTGATTTTGTCAAGTCCATTTGTGAAAAACCCACAGCCAACATTGTACCTAATGGATAAAAACTGAAATTTTTTCCACTAACCTCGGGAACAAAACAAGGCTGTCCACTCTCACCACTCCTATTTAATTTAGCCCTCGAAACCCTAGCAGAGCATCAGACAAGAAAAGGAAATCAAACGAATTTGAATAGGAAAAGAGGAAGTTAAATTACCTCTATTTGCTTATGATATGATCCTATACCTATCAGAAGACTTCTAGAGCTTATAAATAAGTTAAGCAAAGTGGCAGGATACAAGATCAACACTCAGAAATCAATACCTGTCCTATACTCCAAACAGTTCCACCAAAGAAGAAATCAGGAAATCTGTCCCATTCATAATAACTCAAAAAGAATAAAATACTTGGGAATTAATCTAATAAAGCAAGTAAAAGATAACTACAATGAAAACTATCAAACACTGAAGACTTAAGAAGATGGAAAGACCTCCCATGTTCTTGGTTAGGCAGAATCAATATAGTTAAAATTGCCATTCTGCCAAAAGTGCTGTACAGATTCAACAAAATCCCCATCAAAATACCAATGTCATTCTTTGCAGATGTGGAAAAATCAATTCTCAAATTCATTTGGAACAATAAGAAGCCCAGAATAGCCAAAGCACTACCAAGAAAAAAAAAATGAAATAGGAGGTATCACACTACCTCACCTGAAATTATGTCACAGAGCTATAGTAAAAAACCAGCATGGTATTGGTATCGTAATAGGCAGTAAGACCAATGAAAAAGAATAGAAGACACAGACTAGCCCATAAATCTTTAACCATCTGATTTTCAACAAAGGGGGCAAAACTATAGCTTGGAGGAATGACAGCCTATCCAACAAATGGTGCTGGACAAACTGGACAACCATATACAGACAACTGAAATAAGATCCTTATCTCTTACCCTGCACAAAAATCAAATCAAAATGGATCAAAGAACTAGGAATTAAACCAGCAGCCTACAATTATTAGAAGAAAAAATAGGATTGACATTCCACCATATTGGTGTAGGCACCCTCTTTCTTAACAAGACTCCTGTACTACAAGTATTAAAACCAAGAATTAACGAGTGGGATGCCATTAAACTGAAAAGCTTCTGCACAGCTAAGAAATTAGTCAACAGGGTCAAGAGAGAACCTACAGAATGGGAGAAAATCATGGCTTGCTACCTCTCTGACAGGGAACTAATATCCAGAATATACAAAGAATTCAAAAAACTTAACACCAAAAACACAAACTCCAATCAAAAAGTGGGCTGTGAAACTAAACAGAAACTTCTCAACAGAGGAAGCTCAAAAAGTCAAAGGATATATAAGAAAGTGTTCTATATCACTAGCAATCAGAGAAATGCAAATTAAAACTGCACTGAGCTTCTGCCTCACCAGTTTGAATGGCAAAGGTGAAGAATATGAACAATAACAGATGCTGGAGGGGATGTGGGGAGATAGGAACACCAACACACTGCTGGTGGGACTGCAACTGGTACAGCCACTCTGGAAAGCAGTGTGGAGACTCCTCAAACAATTATGGATCCAACCACCATATGACCCAAGTATCCATTCCTGGGTTTCCCAGAAGAGCTAGAATCAGCTTATAACAGAGATATCGCTACACCAATGTTTATAGAAGTTCAATTTACAGTAGTGAAATTATGGAAACAACCTAGATACCCTTCTCTGGATGAATGGATCCAAAAGCTGTGACACACACACACACACATACACACACACACACACAATGGAGTTCTACTCAACCATTAGAAAGAATAACATCATGACTTTTTTCAAGTAAAGGGATGGAAATGGAAAAAATCATGCTGAGTGAAATAAGCCAAACTCAGAGACACTTAAGAGTCAAATATTTTCTCTCATATGTGAAGCTAGAGTAAAACCTAACATAGGATGAAAGTTAGTCAAGTTTCTTTAATAAACTCACAAAAAATTTTTTTAAAGAGAGAAACAACTTTATTTAGTTTTTACATGGCCTTAGTTGCTCCAACACTTAGTTGTATACTTGGTGCTAGGGTTTGAACCCAGGTCCTCATGCTTGCCAGGCAAGCGCTGAAACCGCTGAGCCACCACTCCAGCCCCAAACCCACAAAATTTGAAGTAACACATAAGATATGGGAACTATAGCTATTAAGGGCAGGGGAAGAGAAAGGGCGGGAGGAGGGGGAAGGAAAAGGGGGATGTCCAATACCATACAGTAGACTTGACTCCCTTGAGAAACCTAAACATACCCAGAAAGGTGCACAAATCTAGCAATTTCAATGATTAAAATACATGTATATGGCCATTTATATCTGTAACTGGGAGGAGTCATGAGTTTGAGGAGTGGGGGACTGGGTTAAGCTACTCTGTCTTTACGTATGCATGTATGAAAGTGAAGGAACAAATCCCTTCATTATATAAGATGATGTTGATCCAATTTTTAAAAGTATGGAACTTTCTACAAATAAAATTAATGGTTAAAAAAAAAAGTAATCTACGACTCCACATAGGCCTCATCCTTTCACTCTAAGTTAGAACTTGGTCAAGAATGAGACTAAGCCCTATTCAAAAAGAATAATAAAAAGTCAAATTTAGCCAGGCACAGTGGTGCCTATAATCCCAGCTATTCAGGAGGCTGTGTGGGAGAATCACAAGTCAAGACTAGCCTAGGAAACTTAGTGAGACCTTATCTCAAAACAAAAAATTAAAATGTAGGGTTGGAGATATAGTTAAATGGCAGAGCACTTCTGGGTTTAATCTTTAGTACTGAAAAAAAAATGTTTAATTTGGGCTGGAGCTGTGGCTTCAAGGTTACAGCGCTTGCCTGGCATGTGTGAGGATGTGGGTTTGAACCCCAGCACCATATACACAATGAAGTATCAGAAAGCCATATAAAAACTAAATAAAATTGATTCGCTCTCTCTCACTGATCTTCTCTCTTTTGAATTTAATCAATTGAATAATGATAAGTTAGAGAATATTTCATTAGATACTTACAGAATGGGAAGTAACAAGGGAAACTAGAGAAAAATAATCCTTTCATTACTAAGCAAATCAGCATTTTAGCCACTAGAACAGCAGTACTATACAGATTAATTAACTACTGTGTTATACTGGTTAAAATACTGAGTTAATTTATTTTATATTCTGTGATAAAGAGGTTTACAGTAGAGTATTTATCATCTCTTTCTGAATGAAGTTCTTTACAGGACCTCACTTTCAACAGGATTGCTCCACAGAGCACATGGTTCAGAATGCAGTATAAATTCTGTGAGAAACTGTGGGGGCATGAATAGTCTGGGGTGGCATTTACTCTATACAGAAAGACAGATTTAACCATCAACACTCAAAAATTAGAGTCTGTGTTCAGAAAATAATTTATTTCTTTGATCCAACAAACTCCATATTGAAGGATACTCATTTAATGAAATCTTTCATTTCTAGCCAAGCAACAGCCATTCCTAGAAATCGTGCTTTAAAAAAATCCTAAAGATTTAAGATGGGGCAGTCTAGTAATGCATAGGGTTGATAATCTTTAACTAAAACCTAGGCCAGATTTCAGATGGTTGAAAGGAAGCAATGGATCTATTGTACGCATTACAGCATCCTAATGCCACACTAGCTGCGGTTCAGTTGGAACCAGGGCCTAACGCTCCAGACTTCCAATCCTGAACGTATTAGTCTCTTATAGATTGTAATTACTTCAAGTCATTTTAGTGCCAATCATTTTACAATCACAAATTAGCAAAGTTCTTTGTTTTAGCTCAGAGCTGTAAGGAAAGGGTTTTTGTTTTTTGTTTTGTTTTGTTTTGGGTACTAGGGACTGAACCCAGGGGCTCTTACCACTGAGCCATATCCCCAGCCCTTTTTATATTTTATTTTGAGACAGTCTCACTAAGTTGCTGAAGCTGGCTTTGAACTTGGGATCCTCCTGCCTCAGCCTTCTGAGTTGCTGGAATTACAGGCATGTACCACCATGCCTGTTAGGAAAGTTTTTTTTTTTTTAAAGATGAATAGAGAGATATTAAAAAAAAAGATGAATAGAGAGATATAACAGTAGAGTATGCAGATAGGGAGTCACCATAAAAAGTGTGCTAAGTTTTCACAGATTTAAAAGTTTAATGCATTTTTTTTAGAAGGACAGTAAGAGAGAGACAGAGAGAATCATTTTCTTTTTTATTGAGTTTTTCACATGGCTTTCATTGCTCAGACACTTAGTTGTGTACGTGGGTGCTGGGGTTTGAACCCGTGTACTTGCACATGCCGGGCAAGCGATGTAATAGCCGAGCCACTGCTCCAGCCCCAGTTTAATGCATTTTTAATCAAAACACAAATGAGAGTGGGGAGAAAATTAGAAAAACCAATTAAAGTCTGGCAAAAAAGCATTCAAGAACAGTCAAGAAAATTTGGTGGAAGAATGAAGAAGCATAAGTAATTTTAAATTGAAATAATATGTGAAGAAACAATAGTATAATAGATGAATTAAAGGAAGATTACTAGAGTAGATGAAAGAGAAGGGGAGAGGGAGGAAGTACAGGAAGGAAAAGGGGAAAGGGAAAAGAGGGGGATCATGAATCAGAATTGATTTCCATGCATGTATAAATTTATCAAGATGAAACCAACTACTATGTATAACTATAAAGCTCTACTTTTTAAAAAAATATATATATATAAATATCTACTCCCACCCCCCCCCAAAAAAAGAGAAAGAAACATTAAATTAGGTACTGGTATAAGAACAGAGTGAAATTCATTCATGAAATCAGTTGCTCTTTCAACAAGGTTCTCTTAAGAACTTAGAATGTGTCAGGCCCTGTTTTAGGTCTTACAAAAATAGCATGGAACAAGAGCTATGGGGTCCCCATCCTCATGGGCATATATTCTAGAAAAAGAACCAGATAATAATTATAATAAGTTGGTCGTAAGTCTGATGGAAAGGATGTAGGGATTGGCTGTGCCAGCTGTTTCAGATCAAGAGTTCAAGGAAGCCCCAAGAGAATCATGCAAAGAGCCAAGAGGTCAACCTCAGTACATTCTAGGAGATGGTTATTAATAAGATAGGATTTACTGCATGTTTTAATCAGAAAAAAATAAAACATAAAGCTGCTTTATACAGAAAATGAAGTAATGTGATTCCTATGGTTTGGCTGAGGTCTTAGGAACCCCAAAGGTCCATTGTGATTCAAGTCTTGGTCCAAGAATGGCATTGCTGGAAGGTGGTAGAAACTTTGGGAGGTGGGGCCTGGAGAAGGTCCTTAGATCATTGGGGCATGTCCTCAGAGGGGATTTTGGGACCCAGGTCTCTCTCTGCCTTCCTGTTTAGTGGTGTAGGTGCTCCCCACCTTTCTCTGTCTCTCTCTCCCCCTGACCCACCAAGGATGTGCTACCATGCCATGCATAGACTCATCAGAGGCTAAACCAATGGCTCCTCTCTCCCTAATCTTCGACTTTGAACCTCCAGAACTATGAGCTAAATAAACCTCCTTTTCTTCCTAATTTTCCTGTGTAGGGTATTTTGTTATAGTGCTGTAAAACTGATTGATGTAGTAATTATAAACAAGAAAAATATCTGAAAGAGTATACTGCAGTGACTTATTCAAATAGTTACCTGGAGAAACTGTGAACTTATTTTCAATGCTGCCATTATTGCACATGTATTAAGGCAAATTCTTGTATAATTTCATTTGGGGTCTGTTGATGAGGCTGGCATAGCATTTTTAAGAGGATGACTGAAATAATTCAAAATTTATTCCCATCTTTGTTTCCTGTACTAATACCTCCAAAGGACAAAATTTACTGGTGACGAGGTTGCTACTGGTGCCATCTATTTTGACAATTGTATTATATTTTTGGACTTCCTACACAAGTTTATCATCACTTTACCACTTCTTATACATCAGAGCTGTAGTTCAAAGAAGTCTTGTTAGTTTCAAGAAAACAATGGTCTTTGAAGGTCAGTGATCAAAGTTACTTTATATGCCCATCATAAGTTCTAAATTTCATCTTTCCAGATTTCAATATTTAAATACAATATTCTTCATTCAAATGATAAAAGAAAAGCATTTTCTTAATCAAAATTTACTCACACCATTAAAGAAAAAAAGAAATCAAACTCTACTTTTATTTAAAAGGTTATTCTGGCATTTACATATTCTGTTTTCTTTTTTATTTGTTCTATAACATTAACTATGTTGAGTATACAAGTATGGAAGATATTAGGACAGTTGTTTTATGCTTCCAAGGTTTTAAAGAGCAAAAAGTTTTCTTTGATATATCTTTCTTTTTGTGTAATTATTATGTTCCAGTGAATATGCATTAATTCTATAATTAGAAAATAAATTTAAACCTAAATACCCCCAAAATCTTGCTATTACCAAGATTACCACAAGATTGTCAAATCGTTTTTCATATCATTTCAAGACTCCTTTAATAATTGTCCCAGTTACCAAAGTTCATTTGCTTGTACCATAACTCAGGAAATGTGCTTCTACTGATAGTTTTCAGGCAGCAAAGATGTACAGACTCAAAAAAATTAAAGAGATAAACTTATTAGAGCTATTCACCTTCTAAAGACTTTTGGAACTCTTGACACACATTCAAAGTGATGTTACTACAGACTCAAATACAGTGGCAGTGCTGGATAATTTATTACTAACTCTTTTGTGAATATGGAAAGAAGGACCAAAACGTCTTTGTGGAAAGCATAGCTGCATTCCAGGCAGCAGAACTCGTTCTGCTGAGTTCAGGATCAGCAGAAATGATTCATAGTTCTACCACTGAAGGATGACATACAGGTTGCCAATCTTGACATAATAGGATTGAAAATTCTATCATGAAAGAGGCCTCCACATGCGTTGCAAAGACTTTTAGAATTTTAAGGGTTCCCTGTAAGATGGTAGGAAGTCATTGCCTTCTGTGACAAGCCCTTACTTAGCTCATTGCCTGGAAGGGCAGCCACTCTGGGGCCTTGGAGCGAAAGGAGAGGTGTGAGAGAAAGACAATGTTAAAGAACAACTTCCTGTTTCACAAATTTTGTAAAGGTTGGCCATAAGTACTGGCTGGAAACTATATCCTCGTCACCACAAAGGCACAGTAATCATAGTCCCTGGGACCTCTTAGGCCTTGGCTGTTACAAGGTTAAGAGCAGCCAGAAGAAAACCTGGCCAGGTAATCACAGAGGCATTTTTAATCCTGAGGTTAATGCCAAACAGAAATGGCTTTAACAACTTTGACAACTGTATTATACTTTTGGACTAACTACATAAATTTATCCTATCACTTCAACACTTTACATACAACAGAGCTGTAGTTCAAAGATGTCCCAGTCTTGGTGTGTCAGGGCATTCAGCTTTCTGTGCAAAAATGTCTTCAAATGTCATAAAGGCACAATTTCCACACATTTCTCTATCTTTTAACACCTTTATCTTACGTTACAAAAGTCTCAGCAGGAAGATGTTACCTTTGAATCCTGCAAAGAACCAGACAGTGCTTGCCCTGTGGGAACTGGTTGATTTGCACCCTGGCAGAAAAGCTCTGGATCTAGGCGTAGCTGGGCACCTTGCCCTCCTCTGCTTCTCTTCAGGATAGCTTGGTATCTTCTAAGCTAAAATCTGACAACTAAATCCTGAGTGACAACTCTTCTAGATTAACAATCTTTAACATGGCTATCTAAAGTGAAAACAAGAGTGGATTCACTGAACTTTCACTAGGCCCGTTGGTTTAGCCGATAGGTTTCTGAGAACAGTCACATTCCCTTTAAACGTTGTTATCAAAATCTAGGGTGTAGTGGTTGGGCTGTAGGTCAGGGGTAGAATGCTTGCCTAATATGTGTGAGGTCCTGGGTTGGATCCCTAGCATCAAACACACACAATAAATATCCAGGGTGTAGGTGAAAATATCACTAGATATGGGTCATGCTCCCTGATGAAATCAAGGGAAGAGACGTAAAGAGAACACAGAAAGCTGGGCACAGTGGTGCACGTCTGTATTCCCAGTGGCTTGGGAGGCTGAGGTAGGAGGATCCCAAGTTCAAAGCCAGCATCAGCAATTTAGCAAGACTCTGTCTCAAAAAAAAATTTTTTTTTTTTTTAGAAAGAAGAAAACAATGGAGATCAAAAAGCCTAGGGAATCTTGGGGTTGCCGTATTTAACAAGCAAAAATACAACACATCCAGTAAAATGTGAAATTCTGAAAAATGGTGGAAATTTTTAGTATAAGAATATCCTCTTGGAATATCTGGAACACATTTAACACTTTAAAAAATTGAATTGTTGCTTGTGTGAAGTTCAGATTTCACTGGCACAAAATATACCGCAGTGAGAACAGCAAAGACTTTGAAACAAGACAGCCAGGTTTGAATCCTTACTTACTTACTAGTCACAGGGATCTGGGCATGTCATATAGCCCTTTTTAGTCTCAGCCTCTTTACTATTTTTTTTTTTTAAGAAAGAGGGAGGGAGAGAGAGAGAAAGAAACAACTTTAGTTTTTTATCTGGCTTTTGTTACTCCATCACTTAGTTGCATACGTGGTGCTGGGGTTTGAACCCAGGTCCTTGTTCTTGCCAGGCAAGCGCCAAAACCGCTGAGCCACCGTTCCAGCCCCAACTTTTCTCCTATTTTAATCTTTGATGAGAAGGAAAGTGTAATCACACTATAATCGCACACAAACTCAAGCTGAAGCTAGGAAATGTGCCTTGAAAGTGTCATTAATAGGGGGCTGGAGTGGTGGCTCAGCAGTTACAGCACTTGCCTGGCATGTGCAAGGACCCAAATTCAAACCCTAGCACCACATACACAACTAAGCATCAGAGAAGCAAAGGGCAGATGAAAAAATAAATAAATGGATTTTCTTTCTCTTTCTCTCTCACTCTCTCTTTAAAATACAAAACAAAAAAAGCGTTATTAATAGCCAGTCTTGGTGGCACAAGTTTATAATCCCAGCTACCTGGGACACTGAGGCAGAAGGATCACAAGTTCAAAGTCAGTTTGGGCAACTTAGCAAGTCTCAAAATAAAAAACACTGGGGGTATACAGCAAGGGTAGATGGCTTGCGTAGTATGCACAAGGCTCTGGGTTCAATCCCTAGTACTGTTAAAAAAAAATAAGGAGCAAAAATTTATTCTTAATAAAACAGCATTATGAGGATATTAAAAAAAACCCATAGATATGAAAGAAAATGCTCACCTCAGAACCACAAGTGCACAAGAATGTATTTTCATTCTCCACTGGCTCAGAATCAGCAACCCAGGAATCAAAGGTCTGTTTTCAATAGCAGATGGGTTCAGTGTATGCACTCTGAAAATAAATTAGGCCAAAATCATTCTGTGGCTGCTCATGCAAATCCTGATGGTTCCTTAGTTGTACAACAAGAATCACTTAATAATCTCTAACAATTGCACTGTTAAGAGGACAGTACATCAATGCAGTCTCTCTAACAGCTTCCATCAGTATTTAAATGCACTCAGCCCTTGATTCAGCAATTCTGCTATAAGAACTCTACCTTAAGAACATCTCTAACTTATGGGCAAAATCAAATATACATTTACGCAAAAATTTTACTGTAGAATTGCTTATTGTAGCAAACTATTGTAAGCAAACTTAATGTCTCTTGATAAAGAAAGAGTTAAATAGGGGCTGGAGCAGTGGCTCAGCAATTACGGCGCTTGCCCGGCATAGGGGAGTATGCAGGTTCAAACCCCAGCACCACATATAGAACTAAGTGTCAGAGCAACGAATGACACATGAAAAAACTAAATAAAAATTGATTCTCTCTGTCTCTCACTCTCTCTCTCACTGTCCCTCTCTCTTTAAAAAAAAAAAAAAAGAAAGAAAGAAATAGTTAAATATATTATGGCATGCTCATACTAGGAAAGATTTATAAATGTTAAAAAGAAAGATGTAGATTTACATGTTCGAAAAAAGAGAACTTTCCAATATATATTTTTTGTTTGTTCTTGTTTGTTTGTTTGCTTTTGGTACCCACGATTGACCCTAGGGGTGCTTAACCACTGAGCCACATCCCCAGTTCTTTTTATATTTTATTTTGAGACAGGGTCTCACTAAGATGCTGAGGCTGGCTTTGAACTTGTGATCCTCCTGCCTCAGCCTCCCAAGTTGTTAGGATTACTTCATAGTTTCAAGGCAAAAGAGGTTTGCACAGAACATTACTATAATCTGATTACATTAAAACAGGTTGGGATGTAGCTCAGTGGTAGAGCACTTGCCTAGCATGCATGAGGACCTAGTTTTGACCCCAACACTGCAAAACAAAAACAAAAACAAAAAAAACCAAACTTGAGAGTTTTGTATTTAAATGATAAGTAAAAAATTAGTATCATGTTTTGAGTGATACAAACAATGCAAATACTACTTAAAACTAGAGCAGGATTCTGCTGGGGGATATAGAAAGAGGCTGTAACACTACTCAGCACAGCACCACATCACTTGAGTTTTTTAAAGCATGTATTTGGGCATTATTTGTATCATTTTCATTAATTACTTTTAAAAAGAAATGTTAAAAAAATTAGAGTAACTACATTGAGTATTCTCAAGTCCTCCTTTATAAAACAGGGATTTCAGAGGGAAAAAAAATCTAAACTACACACCTGATGCAAACCACAGCTACACTCTCCTAAGCACATTTACTCAGGATTTTGGGATCTAACTGCTTCAGGAATGGAGGAGAATCACAGATAGAATTCACACCACGCACAAGTGAAACTGTTTAAGCTTGGTTCAAGGACCCTGCAGAGCCAACAAAAAGGAGAGAGGAGTTATTGGTGAGTACAGGGCAGACAGGGTGAGAGAGATGGCTGTTTAAAACACAAGCCAACACGGGCTGGAGCGGTGGCTCAGCGGTTTCAGCTCTTGCCTGGCAAGCACGGGGACCCGGGTTCAAACCCCAGCACCATGTACACAACTAAGTGTTGGAGCAACTAAGGCCATGTGAAAAACTAAATAAAGTTGTTTCTCTGTCTCTGTCTCTCTCACTGTCCCTCTTTCTTTATTTAAAAAAAAAAAAACACAAGCCGACAAACAAAACCAAATCATCAGCCACGCGCCGTGGTGCACGCCTGTAATCCCAGCAGCTCAGAAGGATGAGGCAGGAGGATCACAAGTTCAAAGCCAACATCACCAACTTAGTGAGGCCCTAAGCCTTGGCAAGAGCCTGTCACCAAAAAAAAAAAAAAACACGTAGGGAGCTGAGAATGTGGCTCAGTGGTTAAGTACCCCTGGTTTCAATCCTTGGTACCAAAAAAAGAAACAAAAACAAAAACCAAATCATCAGAATCTGTGAGTCGCCAAGGGCAGCAACTGTAGAACATTATAGGCTATGAGGAGGAATGGACCTGGGTGTGTATGGGTCGAGACTCTGCACATCTGAGAGGGGTGACCGCAGAAGACTGGATCATGGGAGAGGGTTGAAGTTGGGATATGGACCCAAGTAGCTGAGAGTGGCCTGAGTCCCAAGCCACGTGGACTAGTGGTGGGAGTGGCATAGTTGGCAGTGGTGAGTGCAGGGGCAGGGAGAAGGGGGCAGGGAGAACAAAACTCTACAAGTTGGCTGGGAGGACCACATGGAACCTCTGGGCTTCTGTGGGAGGGTTTATGGAAACTAAGCCTTACTCGGCTGTGGAGTAATAACCAGAGTCTTACACCAAAACTGAGAATCTGCAGCAAAAGCAGTTCTTCTCATTTCTTTTGGTACCAGGGATTAAATCCAGAGGCACTTAATCATTGAGCCACATCCCCATTTCTTTTTATTTTTAATTTTATAAGGCAAGGTCTTGCTAAGTTGATTAGAGCCTTTTTAGGTTGCTGGGGCTGGTTTTAAACTTGGGGATCCTCCTGCCTCAGCCTCCCAAATTGCTGGAATTACAGGCATACACCACCACGCCTGGCAAGCAAAAAAAAAAAAAAAAGAAAGAAAGAAAGAAAAGAAAGTTTATAGGGATAAATCCTGCATTAAGGGGGAAAAAAGATTCAAATAAGCAGCCTAATTTTATATCTCAAGGAACTACAGAGAAAAAAACCCAAAGTTAGCAGATAAAAAGAAATAAGATCAGAGAAGAAATAAGAGAAATAAAGACGAAAGAAAGAAAGAAAGATCAATGAAGCTAAGAGCTGGTTTTTCGAAAACATAACTAAAACAGACAAGCATTTAGCTGAACTAGTGAACAAAAAACCTCAAATAAATAAAATCACAGGTGAAAGAAGACATTACAGCATCATAGAAAGTCAAAGGATCTTAAAAGGCTACTCTGAACAGTTATATACCAACAGATTAGATCACCTGGCAGAAATGGTTAAATTCATAAAAGTGTGCAACCTACCAAGACTGTATCATGGAGAAATAGAATATGTAAACAGATCAAAAATGAGCAAGGAGATTGAATCAGAAACCAAACATCTCTCAACAAAGAAATCTCAGGATCTGATGGCTTTACTTTGGAATTCTACCAAATATTTAAAGAAACACTAATGCTAATTCTCAAAAATCTTTCTAAACATTGACGAACAGGAAACACTTCCATACTCCCTCCATGAGGCCAGTATCACCCAGATAGCAAAGTCAGACAGGGATTCTACAAGAAAAGGAAATTACAGACTAATATCCCTCCATGAACATAGTGGCAAAAAAAAAAAAAAAAAAAAAAGTTAGCAGAATGAATTCAACAGTTCACTAAGGAGGCTGAAGCAGTGCTGCAGTGGTTATGGTGCTTGCCTGACATGCGCAAGTACACGAGTTCAAACCCCAGCACCACGTACACAATGAAGTCTCAGCAATGAAAACCACGTGAAACATAAAATAAAATTGATTCTCTCTTTCTCTCTCTCTCTCTCTCTCACTGTCCCCTCTTTCTTTAAAAAAAAAAAGTACACTTGATCATGGTGCATGATTTACCCCCGGGATGATTCCACATATGAAAACCAGCCAATATGATACACCATATTGACAGAACAAAGGATAGAAATTCAATACCTAACAAAATCACAATGACATTTTTCACATAAATACAAAATAAAATACTAAAATTTATGTGTACTCACAAAACACCCCAAATAGCCAAGCAATCTTGAACAAAAAGAAGAAAGCAATCTTGATTTCAGATAGGCTACAAAGCCATATTTCTAATAACAATAATAAAGAGTGTGGTAGCAGTAACATGAGGACAGATATGTAGACCATGGAACAGATACAGAGCCCAGAAATGTATCTTCTTATTTACAGTAAATTGATCTTTGATATCGGTGCCAAGAACACACAATAGAGAAAGAGCCTTCTTTTCAAGAAATTGTGTTGGGAAAACTGAATAGCCGCATGAAACTGGATTTCATTCACAGTAAAATGAAATTTGATATAGCCTTATCTCACACCACATTAAAAAGCAAGTAAAAAAGGAAAAAATGTATTAAACATCTGAATATAAGGCCAAAATGTAAAACTTCTAGAAGAATGCATAAGGAAAAAATTTCTTGATATTGGTCTCGATGATGATTTTTTAGATATAATTCCAACAACACAGGCATCAGATGCAAATATAGACAAATAGGATTACATCCAACTAAACAGTTTCTGCGCAGCAAAAGCAGCACTCCAAGGGTGAAGAGACAGCCATTGGGAGGAAGTATTTATGAATCACGTATCTAACAAGGGCTATACCCAAAATATGTGGGGAACTCAAACACCTCAACAGCAAGAAAATGCCGGGAGCCAGCCCCAGCTGAACTAGGGTCCCCGAAGGAGGAGTGGACTTGGTGCGGAGGAACGGCTGGAACCTCCGTGACAAGTTGCAAACAGACAGTTCCCTGCTTGAGAAAAATGCTGTCTGTTCTTTATTGCTGAACATTTTTATACAGGTGCACAGACAAGACTTTCATTATCTGCTTCGTTATACAATTCTCTTCAGTTTCCCAGTAATCTTAAAATATCAACCATTAGTACAATTTATGTCTTCGACCTTCCCACCACATAGACCACATGTAACTAATTGGTATAAACTGTTGCCTTTTTCCTTCTTTAGAGACTTCTTCAAACCATTGCCTCATTTGATAAGAGAAGCGTTTGAAGTTTTCTGTGCTACACTAATCTAGAAGCCCTATCTTAGCATAAGTGAAAAGTTTCTTATTAGCTAGGGACCAAATGTAACTATTTGGTTCAAACTGTTTCAGAGCACCAGACAAAAAACTATCCACTTTATCATAAAGTCATGGTCAAATCCTCATAGACTGCTTCATGTATTGCACAGAGAAGCCTTATTTTCCAAAAGAATAATATCATTCTTAGTTCTTTAAACCTGCTTTGATCAAACACTTCCCCAAACTACGTCTCCCTATTTTTATTCCTGGGTTACTTAATTAGCTAGACTATGTTATAGGCTATTATACTCATATACCCTATTTACTGCTGACCTAAAACTATTTTGTCATTGCAACCTTACTAGATATATAATAGTTATCCTAGGTCCTATAAATGTTAATTCTATAAAATATTTGTGCCTCCTAATCTATGGGCTAAGAAGTTAAAACCTAACTTCTACAAAGACAAGAAAGGCAAATGTGTCTTATTTACTGCTAAGGGGTCAAAACTCAATCTCTGCAAGAATAGGAAAGGTAAACACGTCTTTCTGTAGATGTTTCACATATCACAGTTTCTTGTTCCTTAGTTCTAATTATTTTGCTTTCTATATCCAATTTCATTTTAAAATCAGTATAGCTTTATTTTTCACGATTTCTATATGTGTTTTTTTTTTTTAAGAAAGAGGGACAGTGAGAGAGACAGAGAAAGAGAGAAACAACTTTATTTAGTTTTTCACATGGCATTAGTTGCTCCAACACTTAGTTGTGTACGTGGTGCTGGGGTTTGAACCCAGGTCCTCGTGCTTGCCAGGCAAGCGCTGAAACTGCTGAGCCACCGCTCCAGCCCCTCCGTATGTGTTATTACCAGTACCCTTCTCAACAATCCGCAACAGTTGTTTGAGTAATGCAATTCTTATAATAATCAGAAAGTTTCCAGTTTAAATAAATTCATAATACATATATTACTAAAATACAGCCAATTTCTAGAAGGGATGGTTTTAACAATCTCCTGGAATGCCGGCTTTGCCAGGCCCTTCCCCAAGTCTGGATTTTGTCAGACAGAAGCTTGGTGGACACTGCCTCCTCCAAGAAAACACCTAACAGATTGAGCAATGGCAACAGCATTTCCTCAAAGAAGATGTACAAATGACTGGCAGATATATGAAAAAAATTTTCAGTATCACTGATTATCAAGAAAGTGTTAGAATAGCAATTATCAAAAAGACAAAGGATAAATGTTGGTGAAAAAGAAGGATGAAAGGAACCCTCGCACAGCATTGGTGGGAATGTACTTTGGCAATGCCTATGAAAAACACTGTAGAGTTTCCTGAAATAATTAAAAACAGAACTACCATACGATTTGGCAATCCTACTACTGGGTAAATATCCAAAGAAGTAAAATCAGTATGTTGAGATATCAACCCTTGATAGTTGCTGCAGCACCACTCACAATAGCCAAGATATGGCGACAACCTGAGCGACCGTCAATGGATGAATGGATAAAGTGTTTTAGTCAGCTTTATTACTGCTATGACTAAAGGACCTGACAAGAACAGTTTTAGGGGAAAAAGTTTATTAAGGGACTTATGGTTTCAGAGTTCTCAATCCATAAAAAGCCTGTTCCATTCCTTGGGGTTTGATATGAAGAACATCATGGCGGAAGAGTATGGCAGAGGGAAACTGGTCAAGGCACGGCTCCAGGAAGCAGAGAGACTCCAGGCCGGATACAAAATATATACCCCAAAGGCATGTCCTCAAAGGCAAAGTCCCATGATCTACCTCCTCAAGCCACACTCTACCAGCACAGGTTATTAGGGGATTAACTCACTAATTGGATTAAGGCTCTGATAACCTATTCATTTCACTTCAGCCTTCACATTATCATACACGAAATTTGGGGGGATAACTTTCATCCAAACCATAACCATAAAGAAAATGTGCGTACAAACATATGACATATACCTATATATAATATAAATATATATAATTTATTCAACCTTAAAAAGAAGGGAACTCTGTCATTTGTGACAATATGGATGACCACAGAAGACATGCTAAAGAAAATAAGCCAGGCACAGAAAAACTAATACTGCATGATCTCACTTGTATTAGAATCTTACAGGGGGCACTCCTGGGGATAATTGCAATATCCAGAATATTTACACATTTTATACACATTTTATATTATTTTGTTAAAATCTTGTAAGGTTGTTCAAAAAAAAAAAAAAAGAATCTTACAGAGTTGAGTTCACACAAGCAGAGAATAGAAGAAGGGTGGTTGCCAAGAGCTGGGGCAGCAGGGAATTATTGGTTAAAGGGAACAAAGTTTCAGTTACATAGGATGAATAAATTCTGGGGAATCTAATGTATTGCATAGTGCCTATACTTATTAATATGGTACTGTGCAGCAAAAGTTTGCTGAGGGAAGATCTTAGATCTTAGGGGAATATTGTAACAATCAAGATATGTTAAATATCTTGATTGTGGTCATCATCTCACTATCCATATGTATATCAAAACATCATGAGTGTACTTAAAACTTATTAATTATACCTTAATAGAGCTGGGGAATAAATTAAATAAAAAGAAATTCCATTAGAAAAATAGAAAAAAAACCCAGTTGAAATTGGTGGTTACATGAAGAAAAATATTGTATATTTTAACATTTTTGATAGTACATAAATTTTATGTTTATGTTTGCAAAGGAGTATACGGAAAATATGCTAAGAATAAATAGGTCAGCAGTTCTAACACCAACATAAACAATGAACTTTCTAAATCACACGTATGAACTTTCTACTTTAGAATGGTTCCAAAGGTCTATAGAGTCCTCATAGAAGCGAAACACCACTCATGATGGAAGTAACTTGTGCTGACTCAAATAAATTAACAGTTTTATAATACAAATGAAAAAAGCCAGAATACTAATACTGCTTGGTATTATTATTATCCAAACACTCATACATTCTGCCCTCAGCTTGATCTGTGGACACCAGGTTACATTTAAAAACCAAGCCTGTCATAGAAGTCTTAATGCATTCCTGAAATCCTCAATTCAGTTAGCTAACATTTAAACTAGATCCTGAGTGGGAAGGGACAAAGGAAATGACCAATGGCTGGAGATCTAACAAAAATAAGGAAGCAAATTTAAATTATTCTCCTTCTTGACTCCATAATTTTCAGATTAATTTCATTAAATGTTCCATGAAGCTGGAGAAGGGGGTATATTCTCTGCATTCAGGGTTCAATATACGATTATTCATTAGATTGGTGATTGTCAATTGAAGGTAAAGGGTAAGGAGAATGTGGTAGCAGGGAGAAAGAGCTGAAGTGTATTGTTCGATAAAAGCTCATTATATATTATATTGTAACTTTATTTAGGGGAATATTGTAAAAACTTTATTTTTAGAATACAAATATTTAAGGAAGATGGGATGGTTGAATTTACTATGGGGGATACTCTAAAAATTATGAGAACATGAAGCTCAGTCTTGCTTATTTTATCGCTCAGATCTTTAGTCAGCCTTTGTTAATTTTGTCAAATACTTAGAACAGTATGTTAATGTTGATTAGAGATATTTTCTTTCATCTGGGTTAGGTTGCACTGTATCTGGGGACTATTCAACATTTATGAAATGACATTGATTCCAATTTCTGGTTTCAGGGCTAATGAAGACTTCTCTATTTTTATTTTATTTTTATCTTTATAGTTCATTTTGGTCCATATTTGGAAGAGGTTTATTATCTTGAATTTATTACACATTTTCCCTCAAATTTTCAAGATATCTGTTTAAAGAGGGAACAGTAAGGGATTGGTAGACCGGTCATAGAACGTTTACCCAGTGAGATGTACAACAGCCACTAGTCACAATGGTGTGGAAGTATAGATATGGACAGGGAAGGACACACTGTGTGGTGAACTGAAACAAAGGTAAGAGAGCATGATAATGATTTTAGTTAAAGTTATATAAATCAACCAGGTGCTATGGTGCGTGCCTATAATCCCAGCAACTCAGGAGGCTGAGACAGAAGGATTGCAAGTTCAAGACTAGCCTCAGCAACTTAGTGAGACCTTGTCTCAAAATAAAAAATAGGCTGGGGATGTGGCTCAGTGGTAAAGTGCCCCTGGGTTAGATCTCCAATACCAAAATAATCATAATTATAATAATCATATACAACATTACTGAGTACTTTTTATGTGCCAGGTCCTATTTTACGTTGTACATATGAATGAACCCCTTTAGCCCTTGTAACAGCTTTGTGAAGTAGATAATCATCAGGATCTTCCTTTCATACTGGGAAAATGGGCACAAAAAGAAGAAGCAACTTAACACACACAGCCATAAAGTAGCCACAGCAGAGTTTCATTAGCCCTTCTCTATATTCCCTGTATAGAGTGGGCTTTGCCAGGGGTTAATAAATAAAATCCACTTTTTCTCTTTACCCAAATTTGGAACCATTGTGAGCCAGACACAGAAACCAGCCAGAGGAAACATCAGTTTGATCACTAATAAAGCTGATATTGCAGGAATGGCTTGGATTTCTAGCCACATGGACATGCCAACGCTTCACCCTTACTGCGGCCTGCTCTCCACCCAGTCACAGCACTGCTGTATACCACAAGCCTCCCCAGTGGGTCCTGCACCTGTCGTGGAGGAGCCAGCAGAAGGTACTTATCCAGTCCCCAGTTAGACAGTCCAGTGAAGAATGTGTTCTCCCAGCACTCATACATGGTGCAGAAAGATGTCTATGAGAATCAGTAAGCAATTGTATGGATGAGCATTAAGCAGAGGCATTAAATAAAAGGAATTGTAATTATGTTGTGTTATAATCCAAGAATAGTAATATATCTCAAGAGGATGATTTTGAATGATGATCAAAGGAGAAAATGAGCTTAAATCAAAGTGACTAAAACCAGAAGCTTTCAGAATTCTCTGACAGTTGTCATTAGGAATAGATGAATAAGTTAGATACATTTGGTCCAGAGTAGATTGGACCTATGAGAATTCACTGTAGAGAATCTACAGGTCACTTATACCCACTGTTTCTCCCATCTCCTCACATATTTCCCCCTTTTTGCAAATCATATAAGAGCTGATTACACAAATTTTCATGACTCACAAACCAACACATTTTGGGAGCAGCAAGACCAATGGAAATTTCTTCTCTCCAACAGCAGTATAGAAAGGACTCTTTCTGAGGTAGCACCAAATATTTTTTTAAATTTTATGAGGAGTTGTATTATTGTACAATCATAAATGCATATGTAGTAACAATATGATATACCCTCCTGATCCTAATCCAGAATCACCCCCACATCACCCACAACCCAGTCTCTTGACTCTTCCATACCAAATAAATTTTTAAAATGAGCCACTTCATTCTGTCAGTTTAAAAGTTCAGGATAAAGTAGATTTCATGCTTCTAGATGACTCTAGAGATTGGGTCGGATCTATAGAAGAAAGATAATAAATACCTGTTTCTGAGTATTGCTCATTCCAGGCATGTTATAATAGACCCATTTCTACTATTGATGCATCCCTCCTTTTTTTTCTTTTCCTTTTCTTTTTAATTTTGATTCAGGGTCTTGCTAAGTTGCTGAGTCTGGCTTTGAACTTGTGCCTCAGCCTCCTGAGTCACTGGGATTACTGGTGTGTGCTACCACACCCAGAGCCTCACTCCTTTTGTGAAACCATTTATCAGAATACAAAAGAGCATAGGCCACAAGCAGAGCCCTTTATAAACTTTACATACCTTCTTAGCAATCTGAGAGCAAAACCCTGGCAGCCCCCTTCCATATACTACCCTGGCTGCAGAGATTTGGTAACCAATACCTTAACTTCTAACAACCTGTGTCATTTCTTATACCTTTCTTGTACTTTATATACACGAGTTAGGTCCTATATATTCTATGTGCTGCAACTTGCTCAACCCTCTGTGTTGGTGGGGTTCATCCTGAGCTGACTGAGTATAACTTACATAGGAGCTTGGTGAGGCACACTTGCCTTTGAGAATTTATGAGTACAGAATGAAACGTTTCTCAAGACTAACACAGGCATTTCACTGCACCTCAGAGTCACTGAGGCATGACTTATCCTGGTATCAAATATTTCAAATAAACGGCAAAGATAGCTTTAACTTATCCCAACAAGAAAGGAGATGCATGAAGAAGCATTGTTTGATAATGATCTGGGGCATCTGCTTCATGTTAAGCTTTCTGAAGTATGTTTGTAAAAACAAGGTCTCTTGGGCTCTCAGGAGACCTGGGTCTTGGCTTTGACTTGTCTGTGGCCTTAGGAACATTTTTTTAATCTCCTGAACCAGAGCAAAGTTTACCAAATAAATCCAAATCCCTTCTAATTCTTGCAGCCTGTGATTCCATGCTTCTAACTCAGAACCCATGACCTACTGCACAGCTCATATTCTCTTCTGTCTTTGGGTCCCCCAGCACCCAAATTATCCCACGCAAAGAAAAGCCACAGCTTTAAGTTGGAGTGACAAGATCATTCTAGCTTTACATGTTGTATTGACAACAAATACACTTATCTTCATACCTAGTAGGCAATATTTTAAGCACATAATTTCTATACCATACAATTTCTAACTTAAGTGTTTTAACAGTGTGTATATCCAACAAGATAGACCTATCTTAATGTGGAGATGGGACTGGAGGAACAGAGCTGGGGTCCATTCAGGCCATATAGATGTCATTCAACCCACATTCATCCCATATAGTTGTCATTTCTCATTCCATTTACCCGCAGAATTGAAACCAACAAACAAAAAACTCAGAGTTGAAGCAAACAAAAAAATCTACAGGGCTCGCGAGTTCACGTACACAACGAAGTTTCTGATGAATGAAAGTCACATGAAAAACTAAATAAAAATTGCTTCTCTTTTTCTCTGTCTCACTGTCCCCTCTTTCTTAAAAAAAAAAACTTCATTGGTCTACTCTACATGTGTATCTTATTATTATTATGTTTTATATGTTATTATTTAAGTGAATATCATCACTGAAATGCAAGTATTTTCAGTATTTAATTTCAACATTTAAAACATATACTACAATTTTTATCAACTATTTTTTACTTCCTTTTTTCTTTCACTTTTCATACTATACTGCAAGTCTGTAAAGATGGAAATTCTCAGCTTCAGCCTGAGAGATGCTGCCAGCAGGAAACCAAGAGAATATATTTTCTTCACTGTCCCCATAAAGGATATAGAAATGTTATGTAGCTCATGGTATATCACTTGCCTTGCACACATGAGGCTCTGGGGTTTTATCCCCAGCACTGCAGGAAATAAATAGAAAACAAACCACAGAACAAGGATTCTGCCTGTAGAAAGCACACACCAAAGACAGGTATTGTTGCCACCTTCCAAGCCATGTTTTGGAAATATGTTAGTGGTTGGATTTACCCAGACCTCTTATTTCTCAACAAACTTAAGGGGGACAAATCATCCTGAAACGTTACCCTTGCAAATATCTTCCATAAAACATAGCAACAAAATGGCTTAGAAAATAATTTACTAATCCTATTGGATGAAATGAAAGACTGTGTTTCAAAAGTTACCACTGCTTTCTTGTCTAAGAACAAGTTTTACTATAAAAATAAAAGGCGAATTCCACTCTCAAGAACTTAGTATAAAATAATAAAAGTAAATAAACAAAAGTAGAAACAAACAAACAAAAAAAGAACAGTATAAGCGTCATGTGTGTCGGGGAAGTGTGTCACCCCAAACCCAGCTCTTCAGGAACAGCCTGCTTCCCAGTACTCATCAGCACCCTCCAGGACAGGGAGATAAAGTGTTCTAACTGCAAATACTTCAAGTTTTACCTGGAATGCTTCAGGAAAATCACAGATTTTACCTTATCCTCAAGATGATTTCTTCCTCTGAGAGCTCGTTCATTAGAGAAAATGCATTTCATACATTGGTGTTTATTGGATTGTCTGGATTCAAGCTAGTTAAGCGAAGATTTTTTTTTTTAAAGGGAGAAAGACAGTGAGAGAGAGAGAGAGAATCAATTTTTATTGAGTTTTTCACATGGCTTTCGTTGCTCTGACACTTAGTTGTGTACATGGGTTCTGGGGTTTGAACCCGTATACTTGCGCATGCCAGGCAAGCTATGTAACCGTGGAGCCACTGCTTCACCCCTTAAGTGAAGATTTTGTTGCAAGTACGATGCTCACTGTTTAAGTTGATCCTCACCTTTCACATACCTTTTATCACACACAACCTGCAGATGATTACATTAGAAGCATTTGGTACATTGATTGCTTAATGTCACAATTAATGATAAGACTTCAGTGCAAAACAAGATTTTTTATTTTATTTGTTTATTTTGCAATGCTGGGAACTGAAGCCAGGGCCTTGCTCATGCTAAGTAAGTGCTCTACCACTGAGCTGTACTCCCAGCCCAAAGCAAGATCTTTTCTGATTCAGGAACCCTTCCAAAGAAGCTCTTAATGGTTGAACTACAACAATGTAAGTCAAAAAAAATTTTTTTCAATTTAAAATAACAATAATACAGGATTGGTAACTCATAAAAAAATCAAACTCCATGAATCCATACTGATACAATAAATTTAAAAAATGAAACAGGACAGCTCTTCCTTAATATAGAATTCCAATCAACAAGTGCAGAGGAAAAGGGGGAAATAGAGAATCACTGTTAAATGACATTGTAATGATTGTTACCCTGGATCTGTTGATGGATGCCAAAGTTACAGGGCAAAAATTTAAGGAAGAACAAGATTTGCTTCCTCCGAAAGTATCTCTCCCAATATAGTTATTAACCTTCATAGCATAGTTCTCTGAAAAAATGACCCTACAATCCCAAGAGGCACCTCCTTCACCAGGTCAGATTAACATCACCAATAAAAAGACCTAGGAACACCATGAGCCCTACAGTACGATGCACAGAGAGCAACACATCATCCCGGTGATATTTTTGCAAAAATCATGGGTTTCATCAGCTAAATCCAAATTGAGGCATAGTCTGAAAAATTTCTGCTCTTCAAAAAAGCCAGCTTTCACAAAAAAAAATAAAGAAAGGAAAAATGGAAAAACAGAGACTTTAATAGATTGGCGTTCAAGGAGAAATAAATAAATGCAATGTGAGATCCTGAATAGGATCCTGGAGAGAAAAACCAGTGAAATTCAAATAATGTCCATAATTAAGTTGACAGTGTTGTCCCAATATTAATTTTTTGAGAGTCAATTTTTATTTATTTCTTCAACTGGTTTTTTTGTTTTTCCAACATACGTGGTGCATGTGTGGTTGCTGGGGTTCAAACCCGGGTCCTCGTGCATGCCAGGCAAGCGCTCTACCACTGAGCTGCCTTTCTAGCCCCCCAGTGTTAACTTCTTGATTTTCAAAGTTTTACTATTGCTATTTAAGAGATTAAGTTGAAATGGGTGATAAATGGGAACTATTGTATTTTTTGCAACTTTTTTCTGTAACTCAAAGATTATTTCACAATAATTTTTTTTCAAAAAATATATGGGGCACCAAAGACATGCTGCCTCTGAAGTGTTCCCTGCGTGTGTCCAGATGGTCTGAAGAACCCGATGTTAGAGGACAGTGTGCTGACGGTGACATTCTGTTGCTGTACCCTGCTCTATCATAGAGTCTCAAGGTGAGGGGTGGAAGGAGTTGATTGAAACCAGTGGTGGTAAGGACAGCAGCAGGCAGGGTGTGTGGAATCTGATGGTGCTTCTTGCTGTGGCGCATATTCCCTGGGCACACTATTAGGAGGGTAAGAATTAAGTGGCAGGATCAATCCACATTCCTATTTCTCAGGCTCTATCCATGTAAGTCTCATCGGAGCTTCAGAATCCTTCAAATTCCTTTCACATGGTTTCGGGAGTTGCTGGCCGTCATCCCACGTATGATCTGTAAATTCCCTCTCTAGGTTACCTAGCAGTGGTCACCAGTTTCCTTTCCTATCTCAGCTCCTTGGCAGGGCGGGGTTAGGGCATACTTATTGATTTTCCAACCGAAGCTCCTTGTCTAGGAGTGACCTTGCTGTTTTTCCCTATATGACTGCAGTGAACTTCAGTGTTCCCCAGGTAACACCCAGCTCCCCAGCAACGCACAGGGCCAGCAGTAGGCCCAAAGCTGTCCGCACAGTATCTCTGGAAAACTTTTAGAACTGGAACAGAGCCAAGGAGTGAGAATGCGAGAGCGTGCAAACTTGGGAGCTGTCAAGCAGGCGTCTTCTGGCGTGGAGCCTGGGAAATGGAGACAAAGAGCGAGGGGAGTGAGGCAGACTCTCAGAGAAGAGCAGAGAGGAGCGAGGACTTCTGATCCACACCGATCCTACAGACCGAGCTCCAGTCCTCAAACCCAGCCGGCTGTGCCTCGGCCCTGGGAGTCCAAGAGATTCACTAGTCTCCTTTTCATAAACTCCATCTGTATGTAAGTTAGCTCAGGTGGGGTTTCTGTTACCTGCAGCCATGCATCCTAAAATGATGTCTCTTGCTGCTGTCTGAGCCTAAAACAGTGGTTCTGCCCCCCAAGGGAAGAAGACAGCTGGTGCCCACCAAAAGGAGCACCTCTATAGCTCTCACAGGCACCTCTTCCAGTCTGTATCCCACCTACTGGTGACAGTGAAGCTGATGATGTTGGAAGTTAAAGGTTCCTTCTTGTATTGCTGCAGCTGGTGACATTGCCTCCCATCATGGCAAAAGCTGATGTGCTGTTGCTGCTGATGATTTGTCCCTCAGGATGATTGAGGGTAGTAAAGACAAGGAAAGCTAACCAGTTAATAGCTTCAGGCCAAACCAACAGCAGCAAAGACAAAAAAGAAAGAAGAAAGAAAGAAAAAGAAAGAAAGAAAGAAAGAAAGAAAGAAAGAAAGAAAGAAAGAAAGAAAGAAAGAGAAAAGAAAAGAAAAGAAAAAGAAAAATGCCATGGGAAAAAGAGGGGCTGAAGTGGTGGCTCAGGGTTTGGAGTGCTTATGTGCAAGAACCCAGGTTCGAACCCCAGCACCACATATGCAATTAAGTGTAGGAGAAACAAAGACCAGATGAAAAAAATGAATAAAATTGATTCTCTCTTTTTCTCTCTCCCTCTCTCCCTCCCTCTTAGAAAGAGGGAGGGAGAGAGAGAAGAAGAGAAAAAGAAACGAAAAAATGTGTTGAAAGTTTAACTTTAAAAAACCACAGGCCCTGAGCCACAGCAGCATCCCACTTACAGCTGCAAGGAACCCAAAAGCATCATGTCCTTCCCCTTAAGGACTGTCCTCCCTCCCGGAAGCTTTGCCTGCTAGTTCAATCCTACCCCTCTCATCTATAGCCAATGCTCTCAGTGCAAATAACTTCTTTCCTTCCCCGAATTTTCATTATAAAAATATTCTTTTTTTTAAGTGAGAGAGAGAGAGAGAGTTCAAGAAGGAGAGAGGGGAAAAGAATCACTTCTTATTTATTTTTCATCTGGTTCTGTTTCTCAAATATTCAATTGTGTACATGGTGCTAGGGTTTGAACTCGGGTCTTTGTGCACTCCAGGCAAGCGCTCTAACCACTTAGCAACCACTCCAGCCCTATAAAAATATTTTTGACTTCCAGGTCTGGTGGACATTTTTCCAATTGTTATTTAGCTTTGCTGCTAGAATTTGTGGGAACTTATTCCAGAACTTCTCTGCTCCTTGCTAGCATCTATAATGGCTCAATTTCATTTCATCTCTTCATTTCAGAGACCCCCTCCATCTCAAGAGTTTCGGTTTTACAATATCAGGGAAAATGCACTTTATTTTTATTTACTCTTTTATTTTACTCATGTTCTTGTACTGAGGACCCTGGCATGAAATTCAAGGCTGGGTTTGAAGGAATGTGTCACTTAGCACATTTTTGGCTAAAGTTGCCGTCAATCCCCAACTAAAGCTGATTTTAAAAATAATTTTTTTAAAACAAAAGAAGTTTAAATATAAAAACACATACCTAGAAGTTCTTAATTCCGCCCTCATTTACATAGCAGCTTCATCTTTAGACTGGCAATAAGTTGGCTATCACAGTGGTTCATCTCTTCCTTGTCCCCTCTCTGCCACACTGGGGATTTAATCCAGGGGTGCTTTGCCACTGAACTACATCTCCAGCCTCTTTTTTAATTTTTAATTTTGAGACAGGGGCTCATCAAGTTGCATATGGCCTTGCTAAATTGCTAAAGCTGGCCTTGAAACTGCTATCTTCCTATCTCAGCCTCCCAAGCTGCTGGGATTACAGGCCCAGCCCTCATGACTTTTTGAATAAGTGAAGAAAACTTTCTCCCACGTTAAAGGTTAGATCAGCTGCAATAATGTAACATCACCTAGGTTGTCTCTTAGAATTTCACTTGAATCTGTGATTATCAACCTTATTGGCATACTAGACCCCTGGAGAAATTTAAAGAACAAGGATAGCTCTGTCTTACTCACAGAGATTCACAGCTTACTATTCTGGGGAGTTTTTAAAGTTCCTCAGTTGATTCTAAAGCATGGCCAATGTTGAGAGCCACTGATGCAAATCTGATCCTGATAACCCCACAGTTCTGGGTCCTCTGAACTTGCCCAGATGTGCAAGGGTGAGCACAGTCTTAACCTTGTTGCCCCAAACTGTTTGATCTCTTGTGTTCACAGAGAAATTTTCCTAAATCACATTTTTTTAAATGCAAAAAGGCAGTACCCACATTGGTTATTTTACTGTACAAGGTATGGGCAAGCAGCCAGTTCCCTTCCAAATACAAATACTAAAAACACTATCAGTTGGCTGTCTTTTATGCACCAATCTTAGGTTCATGGCTGAAGCCCCTCTAACAATAGTCAAAGAGGGGAAGGCACACAAATTTACTTAATTCAAGTTTTCTTGGCATGGAAGCTTTCATAAGAAAATGAAGAAACTGCTCCTTTGCATTTGAGAAAGCGATAGAAATTAAGATCATCGCTTTCACCTTTCCACTCTCTTCTCCCCTGAAACAGGCCATGAGACCTAGCATGATTTTCAGACCTTCCCCTGAGGCAGACTTTCAGACCCTCATGGGAGAGGAACCTTTGCTGACCTGGAGGAAAAGAGCCGAAGAGGTAGCCATGCGGAGAAGCATCTGAACAAACAGGTCTTGTTAAGTTTCCCCCAGTTTATTACCATGAGATCATACCCCTTATGCTCATAATTAACAATGGCAGTCCACCCTTTATCCAAACGAAAGATAAAAACACACAAGGTAACTTATTTTTTCAGGTCTTCATTTCATTATGAAGGTTCCCATGTCCTGTAAAACCTATATTCAATAAATTTGAACGGTTTTCTTTTGTTAGTCTATTGTTAAAGGGTTCTCAGCCATGACAGAAGAAGGACAGAGGAAAAGGAATTTTTCTTCTTCTCCATAACCAAGAGATGTGGTGGGTGAAGAGAAGTGGAAATGAGGATTAAGCATTATTGATATCAGACACCCAGCCCTAGATCAGCCAGGGCAGGAAGCTCAGCCTCTGTCCAGTGGCGTAGAGGAGACACTTAGAAGTCATGTCAGGAACTAGGATTTTATTCTAAAAGGAACAGGAAACCTCTGCAAATTCTATGCAAGGGATTGGGGTTTAAGATAAGGAGTCAACAAG